>APFE031272523.1:4324-58003 GCA_000404065.3 Pinus taeda | reverse complement strand
TTCTCCATTAGATAGGTTTTTATAGTTCGAAGCCAGCTGGTAATGGACCTCATAGCCAATAGGTAATGGACCTCACTAATAGCCAAGCTGACCTTTGTTCCACCACCCACTACAAAATGATTTCTTTATGTCAGAATAAGACATTTGGTATGCATGCAGGCATATATCATAATAAGGCATTTGGTATGCATGCAGGTTCACATTTATCATGAGAGATACGTGGCTATTCACATTTAGCATGAGAGCTACGTGGTTGTTTTTCTCATGACAAAATAATCATGTGGGTGGCACATTCTTTTCACTTTGGAGTTGGGAAATGTTGAGATGTATGATGCTTTGAGATATCTGGTGGAAGAAAAGTTCCCCATTCCTTTGCTGGTAAATGTTTCAAATGTTCCCCTTCCACTTACCACATATGCTTTGAAAAGTATTCACCACATACTTTTGGAATCTAAGCCAGTGGACTTTTTCTGCCATCTCGAGAAATTGGAGTTCAGAAATTTTGAGATGTGAAGCATTAGAAAAATGAGAGAAACAGTTGTCAATTTTCATCTATGATGCCTAGTTGTACAAGATGTATGGTAATAGTTTTTATTAAATACATGATCCTCTCCACGTCTATGGCTATTAAAATCTCAACATAGAATCCTATGTAGGTAAAAATTTTAACACAAATTGATTTGTCTTATTATGATTTTTTAGAATTGTTGTTAATTCAATACATCATGAATTAATATTGAAAGCAGGAGCTACAAAAACAGGAACTATTTAACTAAATGTGCAATAATTTCATAATGATAGATAGAGGTAATAGCGCATTATATTTCTCTGCAATATCGAAGCGGTATCAAAGCCACCACTGCCATTATTCCTACCTTTGCAACTATCGGTTTTCACTTCTATCCATCTAGGAAGCAACTTCAAAAAACTAATCTATTCTCTCAATCACTTAAGAGTATTAAACTTACAAATATTAACAGATATTAACCTAAGACTCAATAACATGTAGTCTCTCTGGTTTTACAATTAACACAGTTGACTAAAACATATTAACAAATATCAACTTAAGATTTAATAACATGTAGTCTCTCTGGTTTTACATTTAACATAGTTGAGTCAAACATATCAACGTTAAAATCATGAGTTTAAACGAAATCCTGGGTATCGCGACATTTTCCAAGTAATACATCTACAAATGTCGAATTTCATTCAATACTCAAATTTATTCACCATTTCAGATCTAAAAACTCGGATGCAATATTTCATCCGCAAATGAAAATATATTCACCATTTCAAATCTAAAAACTCAGATGTAATATTTCATCCACAAATGAAAATCAGGTAGACATAACATTTCAACTATCACTTTCTTCCTCTAATTTCTAGAAACCGCCTATCATCGTCAACCACTTGATCAATCCAGAGAAAACCTATTTAGAGCATAAGGGTTGGCATTCATCCAATATTAATAATACCATTGCCATTTCACATGGAAATGAAAACCATTGTGTTTGTTTCTATAGTTGTTGCTCTCGGTTTTTTATTATATTCAGACACTAGCCCTTAACCATTCAAAAATGCTTCTAATTAGAGTTATTTTTTTCTTAATTGTATTATGCCCGTTTCTTTGTCTGTATCATTTCAGTCATACAAATGTAGTATATGCAGAGGTCGTGACATAGCTGGCACAATCTATTTTTCCTAGTCCTAATTGAACTGAGTCTAATTGAACTAAAATGAGCCTAGATTGTTCCTTCTCATGCCTAATAGAACTAGTAGTCCCAAGTATAACATGGTCCCATGTAAGGTTGTTTTGTCCCATCAATCCGTCCCAGGAACTGAACCTCTAAATTCCTCTGGCTTAGGGCACGGACTAGCTGTTGCGCAACCCCCCTTGTTTGCACTAGGAATCAATGTACAGTTGATATGTTCCCAGAGTTTTCTAACTTTTATTTCAAAAACCCCTTCTTGAGATGAAATGATGTGTCCTTATAATAGAATACTAACAACCATACACATTACAAACTAGTTACGATTAAAATTTTTTTCCATCAATTCTTGTCTTTCTTGGATTTATATTTATTATTTATTGGTTTATATTTATTCAAAAAAATTAATGCATCCATGTATGTTATTTTTAGTCCAAGGTCAAATGTTTTAATAGGAGGTTTTAGGGATATTACAGGGTGCATTTATATATTATGCACAAACAAATAATAAAAATAAATAAATTCCATTATATGAAATATCTGGCTCAGAAGGTGATTATAAGATACATCTTGTTTGGATGGGAGATATCTCCCATAGGAGAGAAGAATGAAGATTGGGTTTAAGAAACACCAATAAATTTGATGGCCACTAGTGATAAAGAGTTTTTAGTCTACACTATTTGCATATAGTATTTGGAAAATGATTATGAAGAAAAAATAGTTAAAAAAGATCTCTTCAAGCATGCCTAAAGAATGGGTTTGGGTATCCAATAAAATGGCTGACACATTTGGAAAGGTTTCATGAAAATAAAATAATGTATTATTGGAATTATGCACTTGGAGATTGGTAAAGGCTAAAGGGTGGAATTTGGGTTGGATCTAATTAGAGGTGTGTAGGGAATTCACACCTTTCCAATTGATATCATTCAACACCTCCACAACATGGGTATTGTCTTCCCTAATCAATTTTAGTCTGTTTTAGATCCAAATCATTTATATCCTACTTCGAAATGAAAAATTGAATTGAGATTATCGAGAGGGTTAGCAGAGATATGGGAAGCTTACATTTTAAAATTACACATGGCAGACATCTCATTTTGGATTTAATATGATACTTTTAAATGGTGCAAACACATTGTACATGGTCTTATCAGTGGAGGTGATCTAAAAACATATTACTTCTGCTCAACAAGCTCCAATGGATAAATAGTGGTTTTGGAAGGTACAGTCTTAGCATATGCCCTTAAACTTAAAACTTTTCAGTTGGTTGGTGTGGCAAAACAAGATTATCATTTGGGAGAATCTTTGCAACAGAGGTTTTAGTAGACTTGGAAGATGTTATATGTTTTAGGGTTCAAATAAAAACTTTTTACATTTATTTCTAAAATGTCCATATGTTGTGGAAATTTCGAGGCTATAACTATTTGTCTATTGAAGAATTTCTAAAGGAGTGGAAGTCAAAATTCAAGGAAGTTATACAACTTCCCTTCTTTATCTTCTGTGACATTTGCAGATATAGGGACGCCATTATATTTGATAATACACCATATAATATTGGTAGAAATTGTGACAAGGTTTTTGCTTATTTCAACGAATTTTGAACTGTGGCACAAAAGGGAAAAAAGAAGAAGCTTCCAGTCTATAAATTACTGAGGAAATTATCCTATAGGTTTATTTGATAGGGCCGCACAACAAAATATATGCAGATGTGGGGATCATATAGCCTTATCCATGGAGCTATATTTTCATTTTAGCTGAAAAATCTAAGGCAGAGGCCATATCACTTTGGGGCTTTTTATATTGCGTCATGTGGCTTCATATTGAGACTTTTATCTTTTAGTCCACTCCAAAGTCACTATTGATTGGATTAATGAGAAGTATTCATTCTAGCTTCATTTATTAAGAAACTAGATAGAAAGAAATATAAATTTGATTGGATTGTGGAAAATATATAAATTTGATTAAGCGTTGTTCCCAATGTGACATTCGAGCATGGTTAACCATGGTTGACCATGGATGACCATGTTTGATTTTATAAAACATGGTTGACCAAGGATGACCATGCTTGTCCATGGTTGACCATGGTTGACATATTGAGAAAATATTTTTCATTATGCGAAGTTGGACCATGGTTGACCATGATTGATATTATAAACCTAAGCAAATAATAAAACCTAAGGATTAATACTAAAAACCAAAGGGATTATAAACCTAAGGAGATAAAATCAAACGCTAGGAATATGAACCCTCAGATTAATAAACCCATTGGATTGATATTATTAACCAAAGGAAACAATAAACTCAAGGGATAAAAATTATAAACCAAAGGTATATAGATCCTAAGATAAATATTATAAACCCTAAAATAAACATGATTGACCATGGTTGATTTCCATATTGAGGCAATCCGACGTTGGACCATGGTTGACCATGATTGATTTTCATATCGAGACAATCCTTGTGACAAAGCGACATTGAACCATGGTTGACCATGGTTGATTTCCATATTGACACAATCTTTGTCACAATATAACATTTGACCATGGTTGTCCATGGTTAGTTAATCATGGTTGACCATGGTTGAATCTGGTTGACCATAAATACATTGACCATGGTCAACCATATTCAATAAATATTAACCATCGTTGATCATGGTTCATAGTAGAGACATTGATTAACGATTATGACCATGCTTGATGATTGTTGATGATGGTTTAAATAAACCCTAGGGATTAATACTAAAAATCAAAGGAATTATAAACTTAAGGGGATAAAATTAAACCCTAGGACTATGAACCCTTATATTAATAAACCCAAGGGATTGATATTATAAACCCAAGGGATTGATATTATAAACCCAAGGGATAAAAAAATTAAACCCACGATTGACCATGATTGACCTTGTTTGACCATGGTTGACCATGATTGTCCATGGTTCACCATCATCATTGATCATGATCAAAGATAATTTAATCAATGTTTATAATAAATGATGAAATTCAATCATGGTTAATAATTGTTGACCATCATTGGAAATGGTTCATCATGGTTTACCATGGTTGGCTCTTATTGACCATAAATACATTGACCATGGTTGACCATATTCAAGCATGATTAACCATCGTTGATCATGGTTCACCGTAGATACATTGATTAACCATTATGACCATGGTTTATGATGGTTTATAAACACTAAAATAAACATGGTTGACCATGGTTGACGATGGTTGATTTTCATATTGAGACAATCCTTGTCACTATGTGATGTTGGACCATGTTTGAACATGCTTAACCATGGTTGATTTTCATATCAAAATAGTCTTTGTCACAATGTAACACTCAACCATGGGTGACGATGATTGACCATGGATGACCATGTTTGATATTACAAAACATGGTTGACCAAGGCTAACCATGGTTGACCATGATTATCATATTGAGACAATCTTTTTCATTTTGTGACGTTCAGCCATGGTTGAGACAATGATTGATTTTTACATTGAGACAATCTTTGTCACAATGCGACGTCCACCCATGGCTGACCATAGTTGAAGATGGTTGACCATGATTGATATTATAAACCCAAGGGACTAATACTAAATACTAAAGGAATTATAAACCTAAGCGGGTAAAATTAAACCGTAGGAATATGAACCCTTAGATTAATAAACTCAAGGGATTGATATTATAAACCGAAGGGATATTTTTTTTAAACCCAAGGTATATAAACCCTAAGATAAATATTATAAAACCTAAGATAAAAACGGTTCAATTTGGTTGACCAGGGTTGATTTCTGTATTGCCAAATGTGACATTGGACCATGGTTGACCATGGTTGATTTTCATATCGAGACAATATTTGTCACATTGAAATGTTGAACCATGGTTGACCATGGTTGATTTCCATATTGACACAATATTTGTCACAATACAACAAAGGGATTATCAACCCAAGAGAATAATATTAAACCCAAGGGACCAATATTATGAATCCAAGGTATATAAACCCTAAGATAAATATTGTAAACACTAAAATAAACATGGTTGACCATGGATAATTTTCATATTGAGATAATCCTTGTAATAATGCAACATTGGACCATGGTTTATTTTCATATCAAGACAAAATTTGTCACAATGTGACATTGGACCATGGCTGATTTTCATATTGAGACAATATTTTTCACAATGTGACATTCAACCATGGTTGACCATGCTTGATTTTATAAAACATGGTTGACCATTATTAACCATAGATGACCATGGTTGACCATGATTTTCCATGGTTGTCCATGATTTTAATATTGAGAGAAATTTTGTCTTAGTGCAACATTCGACTTTGGTTGGCCATGGTTCGGTATGATTAACCATGATTGACTTTGGCTGACCATTGCTGACCATGGTTGTGCATGGTTCACCATCATCGTTGATCATCATCAAAGAGACTTTAATCAATGTTGATCATGGCTGATGGAATTCAATCATGGTTAATTATGGTTAACCATCATGGGCCATGGTTCATTATGGCTAACCATGGTTGAATGTGGTTGACAATAAATACATTGACCATGTTGACCATATTAAAGCATGATTAACCATCACGGATCATGGTTCATCGTACAGACATTGATTAACCATTATGACCATGGTTTATGATGGTAAATGATGGTTGATGATGGTTGATGATGGTTTATAAACACTAAAATAGACATGTTTGACCATGGTTGACCATCGTTGTTTTTCATATTGACACAATTCTTGTCACTATGCCACGTTGGACAATGGTTGACCATGCTCAACCATGGTTGGTTTCCATCTCAAGCCAATCTTTGTCACAATGCAACATTCGACCATGGGTGACCGTGATTGACCATGGATGACAATGTTTGATTTTATAAAACATGTTTGACCATGATTTACAAGGGTTGACGATAATTGACCATGGTTGACCATTATTATCATGTTGAGATAGTATTTTTCATTATGTGACATTAGACCATGGTTGAGACAATGATTGATGTTCAAATTAAGACTATCTTTGTCACAATGTGGCATTTGCACATGGTTGACCATAATTGATGATGGTTAACCATGATTGAAATTATAAACCCAGGGGAATAATAAACCCTAGGGATTAATACTAAAAATTGAAGGAATTATAAACCTAAGGGGATAAAACTAAGCCTTATGAATATGAACCCTTAGATTAATAAACACATGGGATTGATATTATAAACCCAAGGGAACAATAAACCCCAGGGATAAAAATTTTAAACCAAAGGTATATAAATCATAAGATAAATATTATAAACCCTAAAATAAGAACGGTTGATGAAGGTTGATTTATGTATTGAGACAATCCTTATCACAATGCGACATTGGACCATGGTTGACCGTGATTGATGTTCATATCAAGATAATCTTTGTCACAACGCAACATTGAATCATGGTTGGCCATGGTTGATCTCCATATTGATAAAATATTTATCACAATATGAAGAAGGGATTATCAACCCAAGGGAATAATATTAAACCCAAGGGAATAATATTAAACCCAAGGGACCAATATTATGAACCCAAGGTATATAAACATGGTTTACCATGGCTAATTTTCATATTGAGACAATCCTTGCCACAATGCGACAATGAACCATGGTTGACCATGGTTGATTTTCGTATTGATATAATCTTCATCATAATGTGACATTTGACCATGGTTGACCATGTTGGATTTTATAAAACATGGTTGGCCGTGGTTGATTTTCATATTGAGACAATCCTTGTCACAATGCAACATTCGACGATGATCGAGCATGGTTGGATATGATTGACTATGGTTGACAATGATCAATATTATAAACCCAAAGGAATAATAAACCCGAGGGATTGATACTAAAACCCTAAGGAATTATGAACCCAAGGGAATAATATTAAATTGAAGGGACTAATATTATAGACCCAAGGTGTTTATAAAAATTATAAACAAAAAAATAAACAAGGTTGACCATGTTTGATTTCCATATCAAGACAATCTTTGTCACAATGTGACGTTCAACCATGGTTGACCATGATTGACCATGGTTGACCATGGTAGACCATGGTTTACCATGGTTGACCATTATTTTCCATGATTTACCATCATTGTTCATCATGATCAAATAGACTTTAATTAGTGTTGATTATGTTTTATGAAATTAAACCATGGTTAATCATAGTTGACCATCATTGACTGGTGGGCCCCAGTATTGCAGCAATAATGTTGCAACTCCTAGGGCTCCCTTCTTTACTTTTATCAACCTAGTAGTTCATAACAAACTTGGAAGCAATGGTGTTGTATGCACAAGTACTAGCTCTTGCCACTGCTATCACTTGATCAGCTAGCACAAGTCTACTAGGAGCTTAAGCCAACTTCTATGAGCTCTTAGAAGAAGCTTTTAACTGTGATGGATGAAAGCTAACTCAAAGGAGGCTAGTATACTTGCATAAAGAAGTTGAAAGCTAAAAAGAAATGCAAACCCTAGCAAACCCTAGTTTTAACGAATAACCCTATCGGTGCAAGAAAAGTGATGAAAGCAATGGAAATGGATGCCATTGACTCTTAGAAAGGTAAAATGCATGTGACTAAACTACTTCTAAAGTAAAATTTGGAAAAACATATTTCTGTATTTTTGAGTAAGTTCTCATAATTATTATGCATGTGCTTTAACTGTTTTGACTATGCAGAGGTTGATTGGAGAAAGGAAATGCTTGGAGGAGGTTGGGAAGGTGAGAAAAGGGCCTAAGGGGTCCCTAGCACCCTTCGAAAGAGTTTCACAATGATCGGATTACAAGAAACCACTTTCGTGAGCTTCTATAGGAAGTCTGTCGGGGTTCTACAAGATGTACTGTAGCTTCTACAAGATGATCTGTAGCTTCTATAGGATGTTCCGAAAAGAGGATTTTGGAGGGTTGATGGAGGAAAAACAGTGGGAAAGTGGATGTGGAGGTTGGATAAGGATGTTAAGGAGTCTAGGACCTAGTGCATGAGGCTGGGGAGTGATTAGGGTGATTGGATTTGTTCAAGGATGGAGGGAGCAATGATGCACATTAGGGCAAAGTGGGAAAATATGGCAAATGAAGGGAAAGAATCAGAGTTAGGGGATGGAGCAGGTTGTATTGATGGAGGAAGGGTAGGCAGGGAGGTATCGCAGGTGCTCTGCACATTATTTTCCAAAACTGATCAAACGAAGACTAGGAAAATGAAAGATCTAGCTATTTTGACCTATTTTGACCTAGAAACCAGCAACCATGATGAACATAAATTTATTGGAAGAAAATCATGTAAAAAAATATGGAAACCAAGCAAGAACAGATCTAAATATGCAAGCACAACTGGTATCAACTTTTCCAACTAAAAAATCTAACACTAGCAATTGCATTGAAAGGCAAAAACAGTATTTTTGTGGCAGCAAGGATGCCTTGGTCTTAGCTCATGGTCCCAAGGAGGGAAAGGTGAGACCAAGGGTTACTTGATGGCATTTTTCAAAGATATTTTCTATTACCAAACTATCAAATCAATCTGAAGCATGAAAATCTATTTTAATCATCAAAAACAACCTAAGTAACAAAGCAACATTTTAATCTAGATAACAGAAATTATTCTATGAATGCAGCAAAGACACATAAAAGTGCACAAAGGAGGTACTGGACACTTGGGTTGGGCCCAAACCCAAGAGCTACAACCTCCTAAGAAAGATTAGAGCTGGTGCAAAGCTAGATTCATCTTTAATGATCAAAAGATAATAGTTACATCCCAAAAACTATCTACAAGAAAAAGCTTGAAAATGTGCTGAAATGCAGAGCTAACCTACTAACTAAAATCTAACTAACATCTGACTAAAATAAAACTAAAAAATGACTAACTGGCTTACTCCAAATGAGGCCCTAAGCCTTCTTATTTATACAAATTGAGTACCCCAACAGTCCTCCTAAACTTTAGGGACTCGGCTGCCAAATATTGCAGTTAACAACAGTCCTACTTGACTTGCTTGGCTGCCCCTTGTGCTCCGAGTTTTTGATGGAGAATTCAAGGTAAGGGCTCATAAATGAAGGGGACACCTTCCGACAAATCCTATCCTTTGTTCTTCCACGAATTTAGCTACCAAGTGCTCATTAAACCTTTGATTTTGTCTCAAAATTGACCAAAAATCTGCATAAAGCACACATTAGACTTGTTGGCATAATGACTAACCCAATTCACTCTATTAGCATAAATATAATAAAAAAAATGCAATAAACTAATGAGAATGGTGGATTAAGTCGAATTAGGAGGCTGAATGAGCCCATATAATTACTCATTTTTGGGGCTCATAATTGACCATGGCTAATATTGGTTTACCATGGTAGATTGTGGTTAACTATAAAGACATTGACCATGGTTGACCATATTCAAGCATGATTAACCATCATTGATCATGGTTCACTATAGAGACACAATCAAGACTCCAATAAGATTTTAGGAACTATAGAGAGAAGATTTAACTCTCTGCATATTTAAATCTTTCTTTATTGCCCTCTACCTTGAAGACAATGACTGCAAGAAAAATAGAGCAATGACCATCCATTAACTCCACATTAATACGCTTGCATGTCATGTCTCCCAAATTAATAAAACTTTTTTTTTTTTTTCATAAAATTAAATACAACCAATAAAAACATCTTTCTAGAAAAACCTTCTAATTTATCTTTTTTTAATAAGTGGTTTAGATTTCATTAAATTTAATATAAATTTGAATATATTTTTTTTTGTAATCTTGGTAGGACTACATCTTCATTGTGTCCAATACATCACCCTGATCAGGGCAAGGAATTGAACCGGTGACTTCACATCAAGGAGTGCCTTATCAGAGTACCCGATCACCGTCTATCCAAGGCATCGTATGCTAGATTTGAATAAATATTACTTTAGAGCCAATGAGACCATTGTTATCTTTCATTGATAAGAATTTTTACTTTCTTTGATATGTAAGCTATAAATTTTATTAATGTTTAAGTTTCACAATATTTTTTATATTTATTTCAAAAGTTTTATAAATAAGTTATAAAAAATATATTAATTTTTTTAAAATAAGTTATAGATATTTTAATATGATATTTTTAATAAATAATTTCAATTCATGTAATATTGTTTTTTTACCTCTTTATTGTTTACTTACTCTTTTTTAAATAGTATTTCTTTAGTTTATGTCAGCAATAAGTTATGTATAGTGAATTTTTTTATAAGCATAGTTGTAATTATATTTATTGAATTTATTTTGATCAATATTTTAGATATTATGATTTTTAATTTTAGTGTGTATACTGTGTGTGTGAGCGTGTGCCTGTGTGTGTTTTTTCTTAATTTCATTTAAATCAATATAATTTAAATAAAATAGTTTTTTTTAAAACTAAATATTAAATAGTAGTTCAAATAATTAAAAATTGATAAATGGTTTATTAAAATTATTAATGTATCAATCATATATCTATATATATTAATTTAGTTATATATTAAATTATTTATATTAAGTTATTTTTAAGATAATCATGTTTAATCAAAATCGATTCAATCCTTACAGTGAGTGTTGTTGTTTGAGAACTAATTTGTAACAATTGGAGGTCACTCAACTATTTCTTTTACAACTTCCAAACATTCCCTGGGTCGTTGCCCAACCAATCTCAATATTCAATAGTAAGGACTTCAACTTATTAAATTCAGAAATAAAATTAATAGTAATTTCGGCCAGAAGAATCTTCAAGTGAATTCACCTTAGTGAAATTTGGTCCCCACATCAGAACCTCCAATTGCAATCTAATTTTGAGTTTTACTGCCAAATTGAACCTTGAGTTCCACTTTCACCCCTACGAAAGCACTCAAATGAGCTCATAAGAGGCCCAAGTTGATCCTTCGATGATGGCTACATTGGCTATGATCCTGGCTTGCCCACACAAAGATGTGATTCCTCCAAAGAAATGCACTCAACGATCATTGTGCATAATAGCTCCATGTAGTTTTAATGGTATTATATGGTTAATGCCTATGGTTAATGGCCACGGGTCCCTCATAATTCTTCTCGATAGTTATTTTTTAACCCCAAGATAAGAAATTCTCTCTTCCATAATTTTCCTAACTCATAAAAGTAACACGTTACTGAGCACAATTCAAAGGGTTGGTCAAATGGCATATGATAGTATAGCATTCGATCCATATAGAATTAATTTAGGCTATATATTATTTATATATTATTTTTATATTCTTTTGAAGACATCTATGATTCATAGGTTGCAATTTGTAATTAAAGAGATGAATTTTTAAATGAAAATTTCTTTCTCTATTTAAAAATTAGTCAATAACTTACATGGAAATTTATCTACTGAATGTATGAAGATATAGATCTAATTTTAGCAATTTATCACTACATGAATTATTTTTATTTTCTAACCAAAAAGAGAGTTATCTTTCCATTAAAGATTTTAAACCATATATTTATATGAGAATATTTTATATGTGATTTAGTTATACTTTGAGAGTGCCATTAAAACTATACAAAAAAAGAGTGTCGATATTAAACATACAAAACAAATATATAGAAAAAATGGGAATTCTTTTTTAGTTTTATCAAATTAAACCATGGTGATATTTACCATTGTACATTTACATGGGCTATTATAAAATATATTTTATCTCATTTATTAACAATAAGACATTTCGTTTTTCCATTTAAGAAGTTGGAAAATATTTTTATAATTAAAAATTATGTCAAGATCAGTGTTACCCTTTGAGGCAAACATGCCTTCCCTCCAGCCTCCACCTATCCCTTTGTGTGCATCCACCATCCACCTGCCCTCCATTCTCATCTGACGGTCGCCACATAATCAAGTGCTCAAAATTATGCTCAAAAATCAAAGTGTCAAAATCTTGTCACACTTAGCTTCAGATTGAAGAGCTCGTCATTCTGAATACAACGATGTAAACGTCACTCAAATCCGAATTCATATGCAGAAGTTAGAGCAAGTAAAAGTTTAAGCTTGACTTGCCCACATGCTGGGATTGGGATGATGTGGCAAGTCTTCAGCGAATAAGGAGGTGCCAAGTGGCATCCTGCCATTGGCCCTCGCAAATCACATATCATAGCAGTAAGTGTTTTGGTGTTAAAAATCAGCCCCCAGCAGGTTCAGGGTTGTGATGCGATGAGACAATCGCAAATCACTATCGCAATCGGTGAAGGGGAGAACAAAACAGTTTATTGGCCTCGATGAGGTTAAGAGTTGCGATGCAATGCGATCTCATATTGCAATCGCATTGGCAATAAGAATCGGCCCAGGCATAGTGGAGTTCTGATAGCTATAGACCCCAAACGTGATAATCTTATATGCCACAATTTAAAGTCCTAGCGGGTCCGCAATCGCAGTGCTTCCGTGTGACAAAATCTTCAATTGTTGAACTTGTCGATTGTGATAAGTGGAAGGTTTTAGACACAGGAAATTATAAGTTTTAGTTAATTAGCTTGTTAGGTCTACAACACTGCATATCGACGTTTTGTTGTGTTAAGAGCTCGCAACCTTTGATATTGCGATTTCGATACAACCGACATAATATAGCCCACCGAACGACGAATTTCACGCTTCCTTAGCAGATTTTGGAGCGATAAAAGGGTTGTTGGTCAGTTGTGGAGCATTTTATGGAACAATTAGTGGAGAAACTAGGAGAAGTTATAACTTCTTATGTTCTTATCCAAATTGGATGCAAAAAGAGATTGGATGGCCATTTTTGAGTATTCTGAACTCATTGAGACAGGTTTCAGAGGCATATGAGCATTATAAACTCACTTTTGATGTAATTTGAGAATAATAGGAAGGCCCAAGCCATTGGAAGTTGGACCAAGGAGATGTAGCCCAGAGGGGTGACCTCCTTTATCATGTTCTTGTTGTTTGTTGTATATTGATGTTCATTGTTGTTATATTGTTGTTGTTTAGCATATGTTTTTATGTTAAATTGTTTATAACATTTACATAAGAAACACTCATGGGAATCTGTTAATTGCAAAAGTTTTTGAATCCTTAAGCACTTGAAAAGAAAATGATAAACATCTTGGGTCTATTTATGAATGGGGAATTAGCACAACATTACTAATCTGCTCAAATTCAAATCAAGTTGGTATCGGAGCTCTGGTTGTGCTTACTAGATTTTCTTTGTGAAAGAAAGATTTAATTGTTTGCAATTTTATGTCATGCTCACAAGGTTAAAGCTCAAAAGAGGTGAAGGAAAGATGGTTGAAAGCCCTGAAATTGGGTCAAAGGGAAGAAGAGCAAGGTTTCAACGTATTCTACACCAGTTCAGTCTCAAGTTACAGAAGTTGCAATTGAGATTCCAACACCAGTATAGCCTAAAGTTGTAGTTGAATCTTCAAAGACCATGCCTCATGAAGGAGAACCTATCATGACAAAAGATGAAAAGACCTTCAGAAAGGATTTCTTTAATATGACAAAAATGGTTAAGGTCCTCTAGGAAGAGAGGAACAATAGATTCCAAGGAGAAAGTTACAAGCCTCCTAATGGAGAAGGCTATTTAGGAGGAGGTAATGGAAAAGAAGATAAAGGAAAAGGAAATAATGGGAATGGAGGAAAAGCTCCCCCATCTCCACCATCTTCTTCATCTTCTTCTTCGAAACCATCTTCAAACTCTTGCACCAATACCATTGTTACTCATACTCATCATCATTCTTCAAAAGGGGTTGGTAAATCACATTTTCTGAAGCTTGATGTTAAATTCAAGTTGCTTATGTACAATGGAGAAGTTAATGTAGAGAAGTTGGATAACTAGATTCGGCAATTGGAGGTGTATTGTAGAATTTAGAACCTTCAAGAGGATGATATCAAGATTCAGTTGGCTTCATTGAGAATGGAGGGTGCATCACTTGTATGGTGGGAAGCAAGGACTCAAGATGTGATCAAGAAACACGGTAAGATCTCTAATACTTGGTCTGATTTAATTGCTGCTATAAAAATACAGTTCTACCCTTTAGCTCATATGCAAGAAGCCATTATGAATTGGCAAAATTTTAGACAGTTGAAAGGTCAAAATGTGCAAGAGTATATGCAAGAGTCTAGGAAAAGATCTCTTATGCTAGCAATAGACTTACAGTCACAAGATACCTTGTTGAGATACATAGGAGGGTTGCATAGATACCTTCAACATACCATTCTTGCATTCAGTCCCACGAATCTTGGTGAGGTCTGTGTTCAAGCTACACACCTTGAAGCAAGAGGGAAAAATATACAGGAAGAAGGTAAGAAGAAGCCATTTTAGAGTATTGAAAAAGGGAAGAAGTTTAAAGGAAAGTAGAAGAAAAATACTTATGTTAAGAAAGAATGGGAGAAAACCTTGTGCACTAATTATTGCAAGGAAGGAAATGATGAAGCACATTGCTGGAAGCTTCATCTAGAATTACTACCGAAGAAATTCAACAATAAAGGGAAATAGAAGACCAATGTTGTTGCACAACAAGACTTGGGTTCAGACTCAGGGGATGAAACAAAAATCATAGCCAAAGTCACCAAAGGAAAATCTATGGAAAAATAAAGAAAAGAGGTCAAAAAAGGGGTAGTTGTAGCAATTATGAGTGCAGGAAATAACTCTCACAACGTTTCAAATGAGGAAAAATGAATCCAGTTGTTCCATATCCGAGCCATTTCCAAGCATACAAAGATCGATACGTTGTTTGACAATGGATATCAGGCCAACTTAATTTCTACGGATTTAGTCAAGAAATTGAATTTGGGAACCATGCCTCATCATAAATTGTGTTCGTTGGGTTGGATAACCAAGGATTGCAATTTGCAAGCCACATAGAAATGTGTTTTCAGATTTGCAATCACTGCCAATTTCATTGATGAAGTTGAATTAGACGTTGTGCCATTGGATATCTCAGGAATTGTGTTGGGAAGTCTATATTTGTGTGACAGGAAGGTTGTTTTCCATAGATTTGAGAACAAATATCATTTGTTCAAATATGGAGAGGAGTACATTGTGAGAGCTCATCCTAGAAAGCTTAATTTGTCTTTGGCAAGTGTAGGTAAAATGAAACAACTGGTTAATTCTAGCAAGAGTCTCGTGCTCCTCATGATCAAGCAGAAAAATGACACGAAGTAGGAATCCTTTGTAGGCTGTGATGTGAAGCTAAACATAGAATTGGTTGATGTGGTCAATCAATATGGGGATATGTTTCAAGAACCAAAGGGACTGCTACCAAAAAGAGGAATTCAGCATGAAATTTAGCTACAGTAGTACTGTCCACTCCCAAAAATTGGTATGTATTGAATCTCAATTATGGAAAGTTTATAAATTAAAAAAGAAGTTGAGGAATTGTTAGATAAAGGAGTAATTCGCCCTTCTACTTCGCCATGCAATTCACCAATTGTATTGGTACCCAAGAAAGATGGAACTTGGTGCATGTGTGTAGATTATCGAGCTTTAACTAAGACCACAATAAAGATTCAATACCCATTGCTGAGAATAGATGATTTTCTAGATAAGTTGAAAAATGCAAAGTATTTTACTAAATTAGACTTGAGAAGTGGATATCATCAAGTTATAATAGTTGAGGAGGACATATGGAAGATTTCTTTTAAAACCAAAGAGGGATTGTTTGAGTGGATGATTATGCTTTTCGGTCTTTGTAATGCTCTAGCTACATTCATGATGGTTATGAATGATGTTTTAAGATCATTTCTTGATGAGTTTGTAATTGTCTATTTAGATGATATTTTGATATTCAAAAAATCACGAGAAGAGCATGTCAAGCATGTTAGGAAAGTTTTGGATATCATGAGAAAAGAACAATTATTTCTAAAGATGTCTAAATGTGAATTTGGGAAAACTTCCTTTGTGTATTTGGGCCACATAGTTGGAGGAGGTGAGCTGAAGATTTATCCCTCTAAAGCTTTGGTCATTGTTAATTGGCCAATACCCAAATTAGTCACAGAAGTAAGGAGGTTTTTAGGAGAAACACAGTATTGGAGGATGTTCATTGCCAATTTCTCCTACATAGTAGCTCCATTACATTCATTGACTAGTGTGAAGGTTGTCTTCTAGTGGGGAGGCAAATAGAAAAAAAACATTTGATTCTTTGAAACAAAATATTAGTTCAGCCCCAGTTTTGGCATTGTCAAATTTGAAACAACCGTTTGAAATAAACACAGATGCAAGTGACTATGCCATGGGTGTAGTTCTTTTACAGCATGGTAAGCCCATTTCATTTCATTATGAGATTTTTAATGGTGATATTATAAACTATCCTACGTATGATAAAGAGATTTACACATTGGTACAAAGTGTGAAGAAATGGAAGCATTATTTGATGGGAAAATAAACCATTATTCACACCGATCATCAGCTTCTGCAATATCTGCAATCTCAAACCAAATTGCAGCAGTCAAGGCACTTTCGTTGGATGGTATTTTTACATCAATTCCACTTGGTAATCAGGTACAAGAAAAGCATTTGTAACAAGGTTTCTAATATTCTTTCTAGACTGGTTGTAAATGAAACCATTTTACTCAATAATAATTTTGCTTTGCCTGAACGTTATGTTGAACAATATGCACAGGATGTTGACTTTCAAGAGGTATATTTAAAATTGAGTAAACGCTACCAAGTTGATTAATTAGACTACCATTTACATGATAATCTATTGTATCGTTTGGGAAAACTTTGTGTTCCACAGGGAGAGAGAGTAAATGTCACAAGGGAAGCACACACTTCTCTTATTGCTCGACATTTTAGTGGAAGTAAAATAGTGGCAAATCTTCAGATGTATTTTTATTGGCCTCATATGCTTAAAAGTGTGTCACGTTTTATAAGAGGTTGTTCATTTTGTGCAGTTAGTAGGCCTAGTAATAGGAAACCATGATTGTACACACCACTTCTAGTGCCTTCAATACCATGGGAAAGTGTTTCTATGGATTTTGTAGGAGATCTTCCTTTGTCAAGGAAAGGTCATGATTATTTGTATGTAGTTGTGGATAGGTTTAGCAATATGTGCATATTAATGCCTTGTAAAAATAAAATTATACCTGAACAAACATCTCAACTTTTCTTTCAAAATGTATGGGTTCATTTTGGATTGCCTACTTCTATTGTAAGTGATCATGATTCTTGATTTGTTGAGAATTTTTGGTCAAGTTTATGGAACTTGATGGACACCAAGTAGAAGAAAAGTACAACCTTCCATTCACAAACAAATGGTCAAACTGAGGTGGTAAACAGGACAATAATTCGTTTTCTAAGAGGATATTGCAGCAAACATCCTAAGTTGTGGGATGAACAGTTGCATTATATTCAACATTCTTACAACCGAGAAAAACACTCTTGTACTCTAACTTCACCTTTTGAGGCATGTCATGGGTATTTTCCTAAATCTCCTTTGGATTTCATCTTTGAGAAAGATGTAGACGTAGATGGACATAGTGACATAGACAGGGCAAAGAAATTCATTCAGCAAATTCAGTTGATTCAACAAACAATTCAAGTACAACTAGAAAAGATTCAAGGCAAGTATAAGGCAAGGCATGTTAAGCATCATGTGAATCATCAATTTCAAGTAGATGATGAAGTTTGGCTGTACATTAGCAAGGAAAGGCTTGAAGGTGAACATAAAAAGCTGAAACCAAATCGTTATGGTCCATTTAAAATTCTTGAAAAGATTGGTAACAATGCTTTCAAGATTGAGTTGCCTTCATATATGCAAATATATTCTATTGTTAATGTTGAAAATTTGAGATTGTATGAACCTCCTTAGGTTGAAGATCAAGGAGAGAATGTTCAAATCCCATCTATTGAAAACTTTTCTCCAGAATACCTTGATATGCTTTAGCAAGACACTATACGTGATAGAAGGACGAGGACAACTAAAAGAGGAAATACTAATTATCTTCGGGTGGGTCTCAAAGGTACACATCCATCAAAGGCCAAATGGATTGAAGTGCGGAAGGTGAGGGAATAATACCCTCATCTGTTCAATAATTGAAAGTGATCCTTTTGGGGTCCAAAAGGCTTCCAGTGGGGAGGAGTGATCAAGTGCTCAGAATTATGCTCAAAAATGAAAGTGTCAAAATCTTGTCAAACTTAGCTTCATATTGAAGATCTCATCATTTTGAATTCAATGGTGTGAATGACACTCAAATACGAATTCGTATGTAGAAGTTAGAGCAAGTCAAAGTTCATGTTTACTTGCCCACATGGTAGGATTGGGATGATGTGGCAAGCCTTTAGCGAATAAGGAGGTGGCAAGTGGTAGCTCGCCATTGGACCTCACAAATCTCATATCACAACGGTAAGTGTTTTGGTGTTACGAATCGGCCCCCGACAAGTTCTGGGTTGTGATGCGATGAGGCAATCACAAATTGTAATTGCAATCGGTGAAGGGGAGAACATAACAGGTTATCAGCCCCATCGAGGCTAGGAGTTGTGATGTGATGTGATCGCATATCACAATCACATCAACAACAAGAATCAACGCCGACATAGTGGAGTTCCAATAGTGATAGACCTTGGATGTGATGATCTTATATTCCACAATTTAAAGTCCCAGTAGGTTTGCAATCATAGTGTTTCCATTTAGCAAAATCTTTAGGTGTTGAACTTGCCAATTGTGATAAGCAAGAGGTTTCAGATGCGAGATATTGTAGTTAATTAACCTGTCAGGTCTGCAACACCGTATATCAACATTTCGCTATGTTAAGAGCCCGCAACTTTGCTGATTGTGATTGCAATAAGGCCAACATAATATAGCCTTCCGAACGACGAATTTCACACTTCCTTAGCAGATTTTGGAGCAGAAAAGGGTTTTTGGTCAGTCTTGGAGCATTTTGTGGAACAATTAGTGGAGAAAGAGGGACAAGTCATAACTTGTTCAGTTCTTATCCAAATTGGATGCAAAAAGAGGCTGGATGGCCATTTTTGAGTATTCTGAACTCATTGAGACAGGTTTCAGAGACATCTGAGCATTTTAAACAAAATTTTGATGTAATTTGAGCATAATAGAGAGGCCCAAGCCATTGGAAGCTGGAACAAGGAGATGTAGCCCAGGAGGGGTGAACTCCTTTATCATGTTCTTGTTGTATATTGTATATTGATCTTCATTGTTGTTATATTGTTGTTGTTCAACATATTTTTTAATGTTAAATTGATTATAAAATTTACATAAGAAACTCTCATGGGAATCTATTAATTACAAAAGTTTTTGAATCCTTAAGCACTTGAAAAGCAAATGATAAGCATCTTGGGTTTATTTCTAAATGGGGAATTAGCACAACATCACTAATCTTCTCAAATTCAGATCACCACAACCCTCCATCAGTTGACCTACCTACCATCCTCGCCCTCCCCACCATCTCTCACCATTTCTAATGTTTTCCTAGGTGAAGAGAGGAGCTCGTCCACTAGAGTTGTCAGGTCTCCCTACATGCAATCATGCACTGACCTTGATCTTGTCCGAGATATCGAGCATACTATTGATGAGACCAACATTTTTCTTTCATCCCATGTCCCATACCACTGTGTTTTTGTTTCCTTCATCCATTCTTCCAACGTCACTCCTCCCAGCCATGAATCAAGTAAACACGAAACCACCCCTATTTTTTCAGTTTTTTCCCTATCACTCCTCTCTGGCGGCAACATATACCAAGCCCTAACTATTTTTTTTCTTTTATTTTTGTGCAGGCCAACAATGGGATGAGTCACAAAACTGTAGACAGGAGGGGACTTTTTCCAACGTCGGTCAGGCCTGCTAGTTTTTTCTCTGTTCCCACTTCTTGCTTTCAAGGGTCAACATCACTCTGAAATTTTTGTCTACAAAAACTAAAATGGAACTAACATCATTGGCATTAACATTTTCAATAAACTCCATGTCAAATATTTCCACCAAGGCACTAAATAAGATCCATAATCACTGTGGTGTACCACACGTGGATATCCCAGTCAAAATTTGATTGATTATTACATGAATTTGGAGAATTTTTTTAAAATAATTTGTAAATTGATATGATCATAAATCTAATCCTTCTATCCAAGGTTTTTGTTCCAAGAGTAATTGCTACATTTGATAGTATTCATTAAAATCTAAAGAACCATGGAGTTTTACCATAAGAATTCGAATTGTGGTGGTGGTTTACATGAAACATAGTGATCTTGAAGAAATGATAATGCTATAGCAAATCGAGAGGGCATGGAGAAATTCACAATAGTATTTCGGTAGCCATTATTATTTTTACATGGGTAGATGTAGACATGGGAACAAACTTTGTTGATTCGTCTTGAGAATTATTTGGTAAATTTGATTTATTTAAGAAATCTTACTGTCATGACTGCATTCACGAGATTGCTTTGCCTTGATGGACTTGGCTTGGGAAGAGATGAACGCAATGCATACCTCCAATTGGATAGTCACATACAAGCATTTATGTTTCTGCTCAACACCTGGCACCAGGTCAAACATATTTTTATTTCCCCAAAAATATATTTTCACTCCATCGCTTCATGGTCCCAATCACTACAGCCATGGTCGATGTTAATAGACTGTCGGAGAATGGAAACGTTAGCACTTCCAATTCACAATAAAAAAATAATCCTTCATAAATAATTTTCACAGCAACGCTTCACATTCCCCACCACCACATCCATTGATCTTGAACTCAAACGAAGCATATTTGGCCGAGATTCAATCACGACTGTCTAGAAAGTAAAAATATCGACTCATAAATAAAGTCAATGTTGGTACATCTAGGGGAGCGGGGTCAATATCACTACTACACCAAGGGTACTTTTAAGACATTTTTTTAAGACAGAAGAATTTTTTTTGTCTTAAAAGGTCACTTTTTTATTTTAGTTATTTTACATTAAAATTTAATATCAATTGAATTTTCTTAAATATAAAATTTAAGACAAAACTAGTTTGAGGCAAATTTACTTTAAGACAAAACATTGTATTTAGGAGAAAAAATGTTTAAGAAAAAAATATTTTAAGACATAACTTTAAATTTAAGACAAAAATATTTAAAGACAAAACTTTATATTTAAGACAATCTTTATATTTAAGACAAAAACAATTTGGGACAAAAGTATTTTAAGACAAAAATAGTTTAAGACAAAATTATTTTAAGACAAAACTTTATATTTAAGACAAAACTAGTTTAAGACAAAAATACTTTAAGGCAAAGCTTTATATTTAATACAATGGCCACTTAAGATGAAAATAATTTAAGAGAAATAATAGTTAAGACAAAAACATATCAATTTAAGACAATATTATCTAGCAACTGCAAAATTGACTCTGACAGTGCGCCCTAAATCACCAACTTGCATGCTACTATTGTTTCACACCTATATTGAGGTTGCTATTTCACTTACCCATCATTTTAATCTTATATAAAGACAACAATTTTTTGGACTCTTCGTTTTGTGGGGCTAGTCGACTTTGAAGAATGCGGCAACTTTTCCTGGCAAGATTTCTTGGACAACAATTCATCTTATGTCCCTTCGATCTTTGGTGATACGACTAGAGACAACTTGTCTTTTGTTGCATTTGACACTACTATATGGAGGGGGATTTTAAGGCAATTGTTTTAAGACAAAATAAATTTTTTCTCTTAAAATTTAATTTGTCTTAGAATTTTCAATATGAGGCACTAGTAAAAAGGGTAAAGGTAAATGATTAGGAGTTCACCTTTATATTGTTGATGGGTTTTTCAGGAAGTAGAGAAATGGAGTTTGACAACAACTAATGCGATTTAGGGTGATGGAAGCCAACAATAGAGGTGTGCTTCACGAGAGGAGAAATGGAAGAACTTTCACTGAACGTGGATAGGCAGTAACATAGTTGGAGTACTTTTCAGGGTCTCGATCGATTGTGTTTTAATATGTGTTTTTTTACTATTTCATTTATTTTGAACGCTACATTTTTTTAGAAATAAAAAAATGTTATCTTTGTATTAAAATATAAGGATAATACATAATTCATATTTCATTCATTATAATATCGTTTCATACTTCTCCTATCATTCCTATGCCCATGCACTTATGTTTTCCCGTTCTACAAAAAGTGTCTTTATTAACATCAAATGTTAGCTTATAACCATTACATTTTCATATATGAACAATTTCATTAGCTAAATATACAAAACTTCCATGAAAATCAATGTTGTGTTAAAATGTCTCCTAAGAGTAGTTGATGTTGCTTGCATTTACCATGATACCCTGCTTGAAGATTCAATTTTTTTTTTTACCATTTTCCTTTGAAATACCTCTTTTAGATAGGAGGTATGTTGTCCAATTTAGTTATTTGTATATATGTTGGAAATGTATATGATTAAAATTCCTTACCATGTTTCAAATCCTCATCATCCAATTTGAAAGTATGGGGGGATTGAAATTAGTATGCTGGTTTACCCAGTCAATGATTCCTTTTTCATCTCCATATCCCTGAATTTTGTCTAACTTAGCAATTTTGCTGCGATAAGGACTCCCCATAATGTTGTAATCTCCAATTTGTTGTTTGATCTCATTCTGCCGTCCCACCATAAGTGGAAGAAATCATGAGTCTCAGTAACTATGACTACACCACATCCACATTTCCTTATATTCTTGGCTATGTAAAGAACTCAACCGGATATTCTTTCTAAATATCAATGAATTTGCATTTCCTATTTCTATTAGACTTTATCACCGACCCAATCTCATTGAAAAAATAAAATTTCTTGATAACGTCTTCTCTAACAATCGTAGTTTTATGATAAAAAATGTTATCATTCGTACTTCACCATATAATACATTTGATATATAATGGGAGGGACCTGTACTTCTTGTGTGAAGTGAACCATGACAGAAGACATCTAAACAAGGGTTGATTAGTGCTAATGAAAGGAAGCTTCAATTCCTCCATAACCCCATCCCAAATCATCCTTTCATATGAGCATTTGATTAACAATTTATTTGTATCTCACTCCCCCCGCCATGCATATAGGGCATATTCTAGGACCAATGAACCCATGCTTCTGTAATTTTCTCCATGTTAATATATCATCATGTGCCACCAACCAACAAAACATTTTAATTTGTTTAGGATATTCTATCTCCATATATCCTTTAGACTATTATTATAGTCATTGATCCTCTTGAACCTTGGCAACTTCAAGTAGATGTCTTGGATCATCAAATTGTTCTTTTTTATTTTACCCCCTCATATCATACAATCCTTCTTATCACCAAGAGTGATGCTAGTAGAGCTAAGTTTAACTATGTATGATGCCCATTCCTCATGATATGTCTCTAGTATGCCAAGATCTTCGGCCCTTCTCCAACTCTGTTGATCAATGTTTTGAGTCCTCGACAGATATATATGTTGCAAGTAGATAATGTCCTTTCTGTGAATGATTTGCAACATATGAAAGGATAATAAATTATTTCCAACCTTCCCCATGATGGTGTCTAATCCAATTTTTATCTTCGATCCATCTCCAGCCCCCCAACGGACAGACCCCAACATCGAATATAGAGTGTGTTGAAAAGTGTAACTAGGTTTGGTATTCAAAATGACAAGTGTAAATATGATTTTATATAATTGATGTAAATAATAAAATAAAATTATTTTTGTAATGCTTGAATCATAGGTTTCACGATCAAGGAATTTTATTTTAGTTAAGGTTCCCATTGTGAGCCTTTAGGTTTGTCATCAAGTCATAATAATCTATTGAGTCTATGTTATGTATGGAAGACCCTTCTTGGGAATGTTACAAATATATTTGTCATTGGAAGAGTCAAAGGGACCCTCCAAGACCAAGCTCAAGAATCTCCTTCAAGTTGGCCTTAAATTAAATTATGAATCTTCACGAAATGACATGTCGGATCACACACAACTCAAGTAATTTACATGGGAAAACCACTATAAATAGGGTAGCTCGACTTCATTTCAAGGACATAAATTTAGTCAAGGAGAAGTCTACAATACGGAGTGAGATAATCATTAGGAAAGGAGCCTCATAACCAACGAAGAGAAGGAAAGGAAGAGTGATCTCCTTAGCTTTGTTTTTTTGTCTGTTTTGGGTTGAATCACTCCACTGGTGTGAATTATAGACATTATATATTGCAGAAGAAGTTGAAGTACTGCAGTCCCTTTCGAAGGTTAAGTCAAGGAGAAAATTGAGTATCTAAAGCTGAGTTTTCAAGGAGGTATCCACCACCTAAAGTGGAGGAAATCAAGGTACAAGAGAAGGTCATCTACCTGTACTAGGGTTTATGAATTAGTTCTGAGAAGTTGTAGGTCTGAAGAGAGAAAAGGAAGTCGAGATTTGAAAGGTAGCAGAGGCAGAATGGAGAAATAGGTAATTGAATATCTTTGACTCTATTAAGAAATAGAAGTCAAAATAAGAAGCTTGGTGTCTTGGTCTTGGAGAGGCCAAATAGGTCAAGGGTATTGGTATTGAAATTCATCAATTGAAGTCTTTATAAGAAGAATAAATCACTTTGGTTTTCCTCTCAATTCAGAGAAGTTTGGCCCTGGTTGATCACCTATATTTTGTGTCTCATGTATCTTTATTTTTTATGCTTTGGAAGTTGTTTGATGAAGAACACAATAATAATCTAACTAAAGAGAAGATCATAATCTAAGGGAGTAGAAATAATTAACAAGCAGTTATCATTACAAGAGAAATAACCTATATGGTATGCCCTAGATATCTCAACAAAGTGTTCATCATACTTCTCCATATGTGTGATATAATAGATTTATTCTTGTCACCACTTCGAATCCATAAGGAGAAATTTTTATCAAACATATATTTTTCCTTATTGATATGAGACAACACACCATTTCCAGAAACTTCCCTCCACATGTTTTTTATAATCAAAGTTGTGTTAAAAGTGGATATAGCTATGAAACACCAACCTCGTTCATCCACTAGCCTTGCAAGTGTTGACCATTGTACCATATGGATTTTGTCTTGTAATTACGTTCTAGTACATATAAAGTGCTCATGATCACTTTTATCTTATGGACGATCTCCCTTGGCATTAAATAAAGGAGCATCCAATATACTTAAATTTTTTGTAGCATCGATTTCATCACTACCATCCTTCCTCCCATCGTCAACCATTTGTACTTCCAACTGTCCATTTTTTGTGAAATCTTTCGATTAACCATGCCCAATTTTGGTTATAATATCCTTTCCGTTTCATCTTAAACCCAAGGTAGGTGGAACCATCATCCAGGATTAGTGATTCTATCCCAAACATATCACGTATGTCCTTTGTTACATTCTCCTCACTATCATCGTGTAACGAGATTGATTTGCCTTCATTCATACACAAACTAGATGCAACTCCAAATGATTTAATGAGGTCTCTAATGGTTCTCTGGTCCCCCATCATGGATTCCCCACCGAGTAACATATCATCTATGAACATTAAATGAGAGATGGCAATATTTCTGGTTACTCTGATCTCTCTAATAATTTCATTATCCTAACAACCTCATTTTTCTACTGAAACAATCAATAACTAAGATAAAGAGAAATAGAGACATGGCACATCCCTATCTAATTCCTCTATATGCATTGAAAAAATATGAACGAAATCCATTAATAATGACAAAAAAATTTGTAGTTTTGTAACATGCCAAATTCCATTTAATGTTAAATAGAGACATACCAAATTTTAATAAGACCAAGAAGAGGAATTCCCAGTTAATGAAATCATATGCCTTGCTCAAGTCTACCTTTATAAGGAAATATATTTATTTCTATGATTTAATAGAATACATCATCTCCTGGGCAATACCAATTACATCTTGTATTTGTCTACCTTCTAAGAAACCAAATTGTTCCTCTGTAGCATTCTTTGACAATACCGACTTCAACCTACTCGCAATTGATTTTGATATCATTTTGTGCATCGAGTTGCAGAGAGATATGGGATGATAATATGCAAAGGTTCTTGGTTCCACACTTTGGGGATTAATGATATTAAAGTCACATTTATGGCCCCCGAGATGAACCCATGAATCCTGGATTCTTCAGTTACTGCCAACAAATCTGGGATCATCAAATCAATGAAGTGAATAAAAGGTTCAACTCCCGACCCATTTGGGCCCAAACGTTTCTCCATTGCACGTTCCTTCAATATCTTCATCAATTCCTCCCTTATGATTGTTTGTCCCAATCTATCATTGTCCTTCGATGTGAACATGTTTGGAATTTCTTTGATGAAATTCATTTGCAACTAGAAATATGTCTCATGTGATGAGAATTGGCCCTTGAAATGTATGACCGTCGCCTGTTCAATAGATCTCTATGAACTGAATATGTTTCCATCTTCATCTCTTATCCTCCTTATAGAATCAATCAATCTGCTAGCATTGAAATGTGTGTGGAAATATCTAGTATTTTTATCTCTAGATTTTATCCATGTCACCCTAATCTTCATGCGGATGTCTTATTCCCATGAATGGAGAATGTCCATTCTCTTACATTGCAATTCAATGATCTTGTGTCAGTATTCCTCTGAGAAGAATAATGGGTCTTGGGGATCATTGAAATAACATAGGCAAACGTCAATCTCCCTAAGAGATTTAGTTTCACCCTTCTTCGTCCCCCTAATTCATTCCTGAGCAGCCCTTTTCATCTCTCTAAGCTTTGGACATATGGATGTCATGTGATTCTTTGGAGGAGGAAGCAATGATCGAGACCAAACATTTCATACCATATCCCCAAATTCATCCATTTTAATCCATTTCGAGTTGAATTTTAAGGGTTATGATCTCTTATGTTCCCCTTCCTCCCATGTCAGCATAATGGGAAAGTGACCAGAAATAAATGTTGGAATAATATAAGATATTATATCTATTGGATGTTTAACCATAGTCTGATTAACCAGAAACATGTCCATTCTTTTTTAGATATTGTCCTCACTAGTTCTCCCATTCCTCCAAGTGGGGCCAAAAGGATCCTGCGTCACATCCAATAGGGAAAAATCCTCCATCAAGCCTCTAAAATAAGTAGCCATACTATCAATTCTAAACTTTTGTCCCCATGTCTCTTCCCTTCCCATCGAAAAATTAAGATCCCTCGTGATGATCATGGAACTTAATCGAAGGATTCTAAATAGAAAAACTTGGTCCCAAAATAGTTTACACCCTACATATGGAGCATATGAATTGGCAATTCAAACCCTTTGATAGTTTCTCATCATGTGTCTGGTCATGATAGTCCCTGCACATGACATAAATGTCTGCATCTCAATAATTTTTAGATCTCACATAAACCCTAGACTACCAGATAATCCAATAGCATCAGTTGCAACTACGTGCCATGTAGGGCACACATACAATATTTCCTCCCATGCCTTATCTATGCAAACCATTGTTTCTTGGAAAAAGATTAAAGAGGGTTTATGAACCTAGAAAATACCTTTGAGGGAGCTTCATTTTGGGGTCACTCCCAAACTGCGGATGTTAATGGAAATAATAATCATGGAGACACCACATGCACCATTACATCCCCTCTAAGGACCTAGACTCCATCAAAATAAAAAACTGAGACATTCCCAATACTAAAATCAGAACCAATATCAAACTAGTTATTGGGAGATCCAACCTCATCGACATAGCTCAATTTGGTCTTGTTACGCATTGAAACCTTTCTATATTTAGGGGGCTTCTTCTTCCTATGTGTGACATTTTTATATTATTGACCTCCAAAATCTAGAGGATTATGGAAAAGGGATCTTTTAATAGAAATGGGAACCAAATTCTTAGATGAGAAAAAACTAACCTCCAATTCCTTATGAGGGGAAAAAGTACGAGGGGATGAGACCATATCCAAAGGTCGAAATGGAAACCTAACTACATAGGAAGACTTACTGGAAAGAGGGGAGGACTCAACAATAGGATCAGTTTGAGGGATAGGAGCCTTACATCCGAAGTCATTTGTGTAGTCCATAGAGGGACAGGGACAACGTGATGGAGAGGATTTGGGATTGACCATTACCAAAGGCCGAAATGGCATCATCACATCAAGGGGAAACTTTCCATATGGGCTTCACTTTATTAATCATCATGTTCATTCATAAAGGGGGTTTTAAAATTGTGAAAAATAGAGCCAATATATTATAGATATTGGGGGTGGGGATTTTGGGTAGAGGGTTATAGGTTTTGTAGGTATAAAATGAATATTTGGTAAAAGTAGGGGATATCTACTAAAATAGGCATCGGGTAGTATTGACTATTCAATAATAAAAATAAAAGGGTAATCTGAATCATGAACACACTGATGGCTTTTTATCTCACCACTTGAAAGGATGTTACAATTTCAAATAGCCACGTAGGGATAAGATTATACGTTACCAGTACTTTTTTATGGCATTTCAAATCAAATGTCATGTAATGAGCATAAGCAAAATCTTGCCAAGAATTTGAAGACAAAATACTAACAGATGCACCTTCATCTGTGATTGTGCCAGGTACGACCATATTATAAGCTTGTACTGTAATCTAGATAGGCACATAAGATAGAAGGCGATATCCTGCCAGTCAACTCCAATCAAAATAAGTGATCAAACTACTCGTAGAGGATTCCATAGGAACTTGAGAGTTTCCCCCTTACGCTATGGGAATAGGAGAACGACTCCCATGCACCTTGGGAATGGGAGGATTTCCCTCTAGTTCATTCAAAACTAAATAAAAAAGGATAACCTGAGTGGTATGAAGTTCACTCTCTACCGGAAAGGTACAATTAACTGAAGGTGGAGCTACGTATACCATTTTCTCAACCAATGGTTAATCGAGAATGGACTCATGAGGATCACTTTCAAAATGGGTGGGGTTGACCAAAGATGAATTTTGATCAATCACTTGATCAACTAGCGAAATATCAAGGGAAATATTTTGATAACTAGCCAGAAGACGAAGCCGAGGAGCTGTAAGGTTATCCAATACTTTAGAGGCTTCATCCATATGAGAAAAAAGGTGAATAGGGTGATTTCCTTCACATAACATATAGGGAAATTTGACTTTTCCCTCTTTCTCATGGACCTTACTATTTCTAGTTGAAGGGATATCACCAGCATGATCTCTAGAGGCCAATGACAAAGGTTGATGTGAACCTGTGGACCACACTTCTAATACCTTGGGAATACTAAGACAATCTCTAAGAAGGTGGTCATCCTTACAAAGCATGCAAGGGAATTTCACTTTCTAGGGTTGATTGGAAGATTTTTCTAAATTAGTTGCATCAGTAGCAATAGTTGTTGGGTTGCCCCCTTGCTTGTTTTGCTTCTCCCTGTTCATCCTCTTCTTCTTCTTCTTAGCTTCCTGGTTACTAGAATATAGAATTTCACCAGGCGAAGAGGAAGAATGGGGTGAAGAAATAGGTGAAGAAGGTGAGGGGTCAACTTTAGGATCAACATGAGGTTGATGTTGTTCAGGTGGAGGAGAAATCGGTTGAAAAGAAGTTTGGACACATGGAATCACTAAGGCCGAAAATAACCAAACTGGCAGACCAATGGTAAATCCAGGAAGGGACAACATTGGCATAGAAGGAGCACTAGTATTTCCAAAAGGAGGAAAAGGACTAGGTTTCCCAACAGAGGGGTTTCCTTGACTGGTAGAATTAGGAAATGTTTCCATTGGTATCAACCTAAGATCTACTAAGGAGAATTTCGATATGAATGATGTTTTTCCACGGTTAATTAATTAATTTTAGAAATTAAAGAAAACAAAATAAAAGAGGGATAAGCTAGGATAGAGAGTTTACCAAGTATCCATGAACCATAATATACATATTGGCGGAACCATGGACTTAACATATGTCGACCAATCTCGTTGAATGATGTGTTTAGTGTATCACGCCTACAAGGCGGCTCACTCGGTTACTTGTGGCTAAAGGATAGAAACCTAGTGGGGTCTCCCAATATATACTTGACGGTATGGGGAGCACAAGTCCGTGTTAGCATTGTCTAATGCATAATCGTTCGATGAGACTGTTGCCATATACTTGCCATACGTGGAGTGCCTCCGATATACCCGAAAGTACTGGAGAACAATTTTATATACTTATGTATGTGGAATAGGATCTCACCCCCGGGATACAACACTGGCAGATAATGAGGGCTGATAGGTTTATACATTCTGAAACACATCTCTAGCCTAGAACTCTAAATTTTTGTGTTAATGTTCTAAATGCTCCTTAGATTTATTGAGGTAAATTTTAATGTTTATCTTGAATTATGTTTCAATTTTATGGCTGAAAGTGATGTCACCTAACACCTAAGATGCATCTATATGATAAAATTATTCTTTTCCAATTTGATGAAAGCTAAACTAGTAAGGGAAGAGATTTCAAACAATGATGCAAGAAGGAATAATGCAGCGAAAATAGTGCCCTTCACTAGTTTTTTACTTTTCAGTTCCCAAATGGAAGTTTGCAAAAGTAAAATGATTTTCACATTTGCTATGATGCACTTATATGAACTTTCACTTTCATTTTTATTTTGAATGATTTAATGCACCTAATGAATCAATCAAAGCAAAATGAAGATTTGATTCAAATGCTATAATGCAACTAATGGATCAACCAAAGCAACACCAAATCCAATTCAAAAGCACTTAAATGAAAACATTTTCACTTTTCCTTTTGGATAAATAAATGATGCACTCTTTTCAGCTTGAAAATAAAAAAAAAGTAATCTATGCTTTATTAAATACAAAAATGATTTCCAAATGCAAATGACCTAATGCCACTTGAAAAGCAGTTTCTGAAGAACAAGCTTAAGGAAAATGCAAGATGATATTTTTTCAATGATTTCCACAGAAAACAAGACTCATTCAATCCTAAAATTAGTATCTCAGTGACACAAACAAACAACAAGTGATGGCTAATTGACCTAGAAACCCTAGAACTCAATCAAATTTTCACTTCAGGCACTCAAAGCCAAAGAGACAATTTGGGCTAATTAACCAAGAAAATCAGATAATACACTGACAAACCCAAGCATACAAGACAGGAAAAGACCATAGAGATTAAGACACATTAGACCCTATGGTAGAAACCCTAATTTTTCTCAAATCTCTAATATCATTGCAAATTTCATAGCCAAACCTGTGCTGAAAAGGGGCTCATCACGACTATTTTATAGAAAATCACATTGGCAGTACAACTGTTCAGGGAAAAAACAAGCTAGGAAAGAAAGATGGGAAAAAATAAAAAGCTTTTCAACAAACGGTCTAGACCTAACACTCCAAAGCAGTGATCACTCAAAGTGCAGAGCTATGCAGGCTCACACTAGCTTGGTAATTCAATGGTCGGTCAATCTGATCTATATACCAAATTGAAGAAAGAGAGGAAAGAGGCTATAGGCTCCCCAGCGTAGTCGCTATTTTGTTGTGAAGATAAATCCCCTCTATGGAATGAGGTGATCTCTTTATCCCAATGTGTGGGTCTACCAACAAAATGGACAAACTAATGTAGAATTTCCTAGCTTATGTTGAAAAATGCAGAGAGAGAGAGAGAAACCTAACTCGCTCTGATGCTAAGCGCTCAATCCTTTGATGAAGATCTCGATCCCTTAGCTCCCTAACTTGCTCCTCACTATTCCTTGTGTCTGTATACTTGCAAGATAGATCAAGATACAAGAAAAGATTCAAGATCATATAGAGTATATATCAAACATAAACTACTTGATAGATCAAGGAGAATCAAGCTAAATGAATAAATATTTAGACATTTATGGAAAGTGAACATCAAATGTATATATTAATGAATCAAAAATGGAAGCATACAACCATTGCCATGATGCTGGAGACCTCCTTTTGGTGGATGTCCAAGTCCAAGCTAAGAGTCCTCAAACACTCCTTCTCCAAGTTAGAAGGGTAGCATTTGGGCGTAATCTCAACATAGGAATGCAGGGAATCAGTTACCAACCATTTGGGGATGGAAGGGACTTGATTTATAGGAAGGGAGGGGAGTTAGGGATCAAAAAAAGAGGGAGGAAGGTCTACATCTCTAGGGGAAGACCCTTAAAGGTAGGATCAAGAGCTCCAAATGGGAGAGCTCGCCCATATCTCTACCCAACAACATCCAACTCATTGTTTCTCGAATTTTCTAGCATACGAAGCTTCTCTTCCATTTTGGGAAAACCTTCTAGAAGAGGTTTAGCGCGGTTTTTCATATCAAAGCTCACACTTGTAGCGCTAGGTTAGTAGTATGAAACATGCCATCAGCATGGGCTAGGAGTGGAGCAAAGAGTGTTGGTCTTGAAAACTAGGGTTTCAGGCAAACTTATCTTGAATTAAATCAAGGCAGTTTTTCTTCTATTCTTCAGGGATTTTTTTGTATGTGTATGATGATGAGTACACTTCACAGTTGTCAACATTTTCATACTTCGGGATGTGGAATAGGAAGCGAACAGGAAGTGTCACAAAATACTATGTAACACTAGTGTGACTCGATTGTCAACAAAACAAAGGAAAAGGCTAACAATAGTTGTTGATCTTGTTGCAAATCCTTCTATAATTTTCATGGATGAGTCCACTTATATTTTGCATGCCATAATATCTGAAATTGTTATGTAAACTATTTGTAATACAATATATAATGTAAGGACATTTATAAGTACCATTCATCAACCCAACATTAACATTGTTGAAGGATTTTATGAGATAAAGGAATCTATAGAGTATATGATAACTTATATTGTTTATTTTAGAGTGGAAATTTTTTACTTACTATAATGGGTTCAATTAATGTTGATGAAAAGATGAGGGAAATTCAATGACTTCATGCCACTGGGTCATAATTCTCACAAGATTGTTGAATATTTTGAGGTAACCACTTTGTAGAGTCCTATAGCTAGAAAAGGGCGGTTTTAACAGAGTACTATCAATTTAATGTCTAAATGTGAGTTAATTTTCTTACTTTCACCATGAAAACTACAGGTTATTTACGCATTAGCAAAGATTGTTGAAAAATACAACCCATTTACATGGATGTTGGAAGTTAGTTATATTATTTCCAAACATCGTCTAGTGATAGATTTTGTAGAGAATTACAAAAACTATTCCCTCCACAAGTAGGAATTAAAGTTGCTAATGTTTTGGCACTAGAATCCTTCTGCTAGCATTATAACAAGTCTACAAGATACTAAGATATCCACTTCAAAGTCACATTTTAAGATTTCATTCTTTTTCTTGGACATGAAGGAGAAATAGAACCTTCGTTAAAGAGCTCAACTCAAGATCTATACTTCTCTACCCAATACTCATAATCATTCTTTGGAAAATTCACATCCTATCTGTGGAAGTAGTGGCAGAGTTACTAACAAAGTCTTGACTACAATGTTGTTAGATACTTCTTCACACCTATGTTGTGGCCACCAACAACCCCCCTCTTTGTTTGATATTAGCAATAACACCAAGCAAATGGGGACCCTTAATAAAAATCCAAACAAACATTTTTATGAAAATTTTTGTATTTAACTCCTTAAAATGTTATCGCATCAAAAGAATGAAACGTTCTCTTATGAGCATAAATAAACTGCGAAGAAGCGACACAAAGTTCATCGCGTCGCATTCATTATAAAGCACTCTTAAATAAAAAACTTAAGAAATCTCCGACGGCCGATATGCGACGTCGCATATCGCAACATCGCATAAAGTAGCACACAAGGACTAAATGCTACGATCTACGATCTGCGATGATGTGATACTGCGATAATGCAATGCTGCAATCTGCGATACTGCAATGCTGCGATCTGCGATGAACGCGAATTTTCCTCGGCACAGTATTCAAGGAAAGCTGTCTGTTAACCAAAATTAAGTGCGTGCCTTAAAGGAAATTAATGATTGTACGCAAAAATATCCAGGAAGGGCAGCTTTTTGTTTTTCGAAGAGTCAGTTCGCTATGAGTGTCATAATTATGCATTCATAAGAGTTTAAAGCTTTCATGTCAATCTTTATTATCATTACTCTTTTCCTTTCCGTAAACTATAAGACAGGAAATAACATGAAGCAATGTGTAGGAAACATCTAAGGAAAAGGGGAAAGCGTCAATGCTCGGAGAATAGAGAAGAGATCCCTTCAGAAACGGATGTCGCATACGATAGGACCACAGATTCTAGAGTATCACTCAACAGATGCTGATGTCGATAGGCCATCAAAAGCTCAGAGTCAAAGGCGCACAAAAGCAGCATGTTTACAAAAAACCCTGAAGCTTACGCACCAGAAAAGCCCGGAATAAAGAACGGAGGCAGTTTTTGATCCAAAGAATTGTTCAGAGAGTAAAGTCTTTAACTTGTCCAGTTGTTCGCAAGGCCGGAAACCGAAATAGCAAAAGCAGAATCAGTTTGAGAGAAATTTGAGTTATTACCAAGTATACACGCAGTGAATACACCCAGCCAGAGGAATATTCTCTAAAATATCTTATAGTTTACCAGAAAGTGGTGCCAACGCTTGTTATTTCTATTTTTATAGCACAAACGAAAGCGGAAGGCAACCAACCGACTATTCCCAGTCGAATGTTGCATGCTTACAACACTAAGGAGCAAATATAGAAATGGTTCGGAATTAGATTTAATTTTTAGAAATAGTTTTGCTTTGTCAGAAGGGCGGTCATTTAAAAACTTTATCCTAAATTTATGTAATTAAGTTAATTAGCTAGCAATATTTAAACCCTTCTCAGGAATTTAGAGAAGGGTCCAAAGATTTGTCAAAAACTCGTCCTCAAAACATGCACTTTTGCACCCTCGGAGGTGGTTTTGATGAATGGATTGATCAAGGTTTATTAATGTTTGCATTTGATATATGCTACTAATGTTGCACTTCTGTACTCTTAGTAGATGTTAGAGCAAGGAGAGATAAATCATTGTTGCTTGAAGCTTATGAGTGGAACCAGTCATAAATGGTACTTTTATCTCTTGACCATTTCTGCTTATATTCTTGAAGTGATTTACAGTTTTCAGTTGTTTATATGTCATTGCATGAATGTGTGGGTTACCATTTGGCACTTCTATACGGTGGAGTCATATTGTTTATGTCTGACATATGAATAGCTTATTATGCGATATGTTGTTCACAACTGTTTTGCCTAACTTCTTATGCAAAGTGGTTTATCTTGAATGGTTTCTATTCTTATGATAGCTGAATGATCTTTATTACCAGTTATTGTTTGAAATCTCTTTAGATCGCATAATAGAATATATACATCCCGGGTTAGCATAGATTAGATTTGTTGTTTCTCATTAGACTACAATAGCATAGAGTTAGTTCAAGAATCTGAATTAAATTAGCTTTAAAGTAATCTTAGATCAACATTATTCAACTCTACACACACACACACCCTCAGATTGGGAAACTAGTCCCGTTATCCCCAGTCGGACCCGCTATACCAAACAGATAAGGAGCTGCCAACCAAGGTCCGGACCAGGTGGGCATCCCCCTTGTTGTCGACACAATTTTCGGGGCTTCAACAACCTACCTGTTCTTTTCTCTTTGAAACTATATTTTGGAAAGTCAACACAAAGTTTTATGTAGTTGAAAATCTCTTGTATGACAAATTATTGCCCAAAATATTTTGTTTGGATAGACATATCATCAAACTGTGTGATGTTCTCATTTTCTATGATATAGTCTCTCCTTAGATACTAATTACTAGATTATTGTATTAGAAAAATGAGATAGAGCAGAGAGAGATATTACACACAACACAAAACACACTTCAATATATTATTGATATCAATGGTTACATATTTATAACATATAGATTATTGACTATGAGAAATTTAGATAAGTATTACAACTCATACATAGGAAAACGACTACTTCTAGATTGATGCCTAGGGACTCATGAAGACAACCACACATGACATGGAATAATTACTTCCAACACCCTCCCTTAATGCTTACATGTATAAATTATAAAAAACCTACATTACAACAATAAATAAATCTTTTATAGAACCACATTAGTTGGTTCGAAATGTCGACCTAATCCTACCGATGTGATTAATCTGAAAGACTGATTTCGACATTATGGATCACAAAAGTCTTAGATCTAAAAAATAAATCTTTGTCAAATTTGTTTGATATGGTCATCATCAGCACCCACATCCACTCTAGAATCTTGCAAACACCACTCTTTCACCACCACATCTTCGAGCTGTCACTTGATCTCCATTTAAAATGTAATCGCCTCTAACCATCATTGATGAACTTTGCAGAATTAACACTTATCAACCTCCCAGAGCGTAATGGGTCAGTGTCAATACTGAACCATCCTATGGAACTTCCACCATCTGTGAATCCACTGCCCTCCACAACCTTCATCAATTATCTAGGATAGCATTCTAGGTACAAAATGTCTTTAGCAGAAAATTCTACAACCTAACCTTATAAAATAACTTTTATTGATGCTCCTGGAGCATGACCGGTCACACCAACTTGAACTTATTAAGAACTACCCGTGAATAATTCTCCCGGAGCTTAACGGGTCACATTATTCTATTGAATAGTTTGTCTGTTCTTAATGATTCTGCATGATTTGATTTTTTTTATTTTTTTTCTTCTACACACCAAAATAATTTTACAACCCACACCATACAATCTTCAATTAAAAAAATACCAGTAAAACCACCACAAACATCAACAAAATTTCACACCCAATCTTCTCAACACAATCAACGGCCAAAATCATTAAAGATCTACCACATGGCTTATAAAATATTCATGTCAAACCATTTGTAGTGTGAATAGTGAATCAAACCATTCGAATAAGGGTTTGAATTTTTTTTAAATGAGGTTTTTCTCCACATGAACTTCATAAAAAATAAACTTATAAAGTAATTGAGTGGAAGTGGCTCACGACACATGTGGAAATAGTGGGCCTTCAGCCATATATGTAAGAAACATAGCCAAATTGACCATCATAATATCCTTTGTGTACTATATGTATAATTGTCGGTTGCCTTATCCTGTAATGCTCAGTCATCTAAGGGTTGAAAGAATTCACAAAATTTATTTCATGCCTACTTTGCAGACAATATTGCTCACTGGTTCACTAACTGTGATGCACAGGCATCCTTGACCCATTAAATTATTGCACCATGTAACAGTTACAACACGGTCTCTACCCCCAAATTGTGTCTGGTAGGTGAATGCCACCAGATTCTAAATGGTTTTCCCATTTTTCTTGCCTTTCCCCACACAATATTTCTCCTACAACGATGATGACAACGTGGTGACCCTCTTCCTTTTGGTGTGTGTATCAAAAGACCTTGATCACATAAATATTGGATTATTTCCAATCGTCTCTCAACTGTCCATAACCTCCTCCTAATGATCATGAACCCACACACAATAACCAACTAGATATAATTTGAAAAAACATTGATAACCAAATAGATCTATTTTGAAAAATTAGTGATAGATACACAAATTCTTACTTGACGGAACGCGTGGATGGAAGTTTTTTGTAAGTGTTGCAGGGAACAGATCCAGGGAATAGTTATACCCTCGCTACATCCCTAAATATTCATTGTACCTTTTAGATCTTTCAGATTAGGTTGGATTTTTTTTCTTGGCCAATTTGATCCACACCAGATAAAAAAAAAAGAGTTCTCCACAACCTTGCTGCAAAAAAGTAGATCACATCACTTCAACACCATTGAAAAAACAACGCAAAAGAACACGAATTTTCTCACACAAATAGTAAATCAAACACTCTATTAAACTAATATGTATACAGAAGATTATCTCTCACAACTCTCACATCTTCCTGGCCCTCCCTTAGGGAGTCAAGCCAGATTTGGATCTGATACCATATTAGAAAAGTGAGATAGAGTAGAGAAAGATATTACACACAACAAAAAACACACTTCAATATATAATTGATATCAATGGTTACATATTTATAGCATATAAATTACCGAATATGACAAATTGAGATAAATATTACAACTCACATATAGGAAAACAACTACTTCTAAATTGATGCCTAGGGACTCATGAAGACAACCACACATGACATGGAAGCATTACTTCCTACATACTACATATTAGGGACATGAGAAATTATCTCTTTATAGCTATTGGGACTTTGTATTGAGTAGTTGTATTCATAGGAGTCAACAACTTTCAAATGTGTAGCCTTTGGTTGCAGTAGAAACAATTATGTTCTACAGAGAAAGGGGTGCAGGAATGTACTCTACCTTTCCCTCCTCTTTGGCTCAAGTTAGTCCTATATCATTAATTAATTTTATTCTAGACATTTGAATTCTCCATAGGCCAAAGATTAGCCAAGAATAGTATGGGCCCATAACATTTCCCACCCAAAAGTAAACTTTGGGTTTCAAATCCTTGAGTTAATATGCTCACAGTTTCTTATTAGCTCATATTTTGGGTTTCAACTCCTTGAGTTAATATGCTCGTACTTTATTATTAGCTCATATTAGCATTAATTGATGCTAAGGGCACCCTTGGGATTTGTGGATGTACCTTTCCTAGTTTGGAAAGGTCACGAAAGGTTCACAACTACACGAAAGGGTAGTGTAAGACATATTTTAAGTCTTAAACATTAAAATTGTCTGAAAAAATAAGTGAAATTATAATTCTCATAAGAAAATATGTAGTAAACTAAGTAAAATACAATTTTCTTAAAAAAAACTTGGCAGAAGATGTTTTAATAAGAGAGTCAGTTTGGTGCCAAAAAGATATCAAACACATGTTATATCAGTAGATATATCTTTGTTCGTATTTTCCCCAATCATTCCCTTGTAAGGGGGAACCTTAAGTTATTGATGGTAAAACCAATTCTAAGACTGTTTTAGCATGTTTTATCGCCTTAGCAAGCCTCATAAATGGGTAATTATATGGGCTCAATTTACCTCCTAACCTAATCAAATCAACCATTCTCTTAGCTTATTGCATGATTTTCTGATTATACTTATGCTTATAGAGTGAGTTGAGTTAGTTATGATGCGATTTGGTCTAACATGTATTTAATGCAAATTATTGATCGATTTCAAGGTCAAAGCCAAGGATCCAGTGGTCAAATGGCAGCAATAACTTGAAGTAGATAGAGGAGAGGACTTATAGGAGGGAATCCCCCTCATTTATTACTCCTCACCTCAAATTCCCCTTCATTCAGCTCAGAGTACAAGTAGCCGAATCATGCACTAGAAGGCAGTCGAGCAAGTGGAGGATGATTGAGAGTTATCTCGAGTTTTGGCAGCCAAGCCTCCCTAATTTTAAGGAAGATATTGGTAGCTTCAAATGTATAAGTAGAGATGCCTAGGACCTCACGAGGGTCAGATTTTTTCTTATGTAAACTCTGCTCAAATTTCGAGCTTATTGTTTTGTGACAGTCTCATGTAAACTTGTTATTTTTTGATAATGAAGATGGAATGCTAATACTGAGCTACCTCAGAGGCCTGAAGCTATTGGGTTAGGGCCCAATCCAAGTAGCCAAGGTTCTCTTTACTTGTATTTGTATGCTTTACTTCAGTTCATAGATTAATTTGATGTTAGATGTATTTCTTTCATGACTAAGAATAGGTTGCTTTTGGTGATTTAGTAGTTTGCTTTCATTTGTGCTTTCTGTAGTAGGTTAAGCAGTGATCCAAAAAGATTCAAAAGCCTAGAAATAGTGCCTTGGCATCTCTTCCTCCCTCTAGGACCATGATTTGAGGCAAAGACCCTCTTGTTGCCCCAGAAACACAGATTTTCCTCAATCATAGGACTTCTAGTGTTTGCATCTTTTTAGTAGGTTAATAGTCCAGTTTTGCTTTGCTTCAAATATTCCTTATCATGTTCACTTCATGATTTACAATAGCCCTCTTTCATGCTTTCCTTTCTTGCAGCATTTCTCAGCATATCCTTTCATAGGTCATAGTTTAGATCATTTTAATGCAAAACTCTGTTTTTCCTAAATGTACTCATTTCATTGTTTGCTTGATCTTCTTGGTTAACTGTTAGTTTCTATGCAACATATATCTTCTAGCAGTAGGCCATCTTATCAGCAATCACCTCCTCCATCTGATCCATGTCCTATAGGTCTCCCAAACCTCACCTCAATTCTGCCTTAGTTTCCTGCATTTTTCGTAGAACTTCTTCCTCTCTCCTTGAGCAAAGCCAATCATATTTCTCTCTCCTAGTGGTTCATAGTAGACCTTAGGCACCCTAAGACATCATCCCAAACTTCATCCACCTTTTCCACACACTTTCACACCCTCAAAATAGCAGAAATTGCCCTTGGCCTCCTCTTGTAGGCCTCTTGTAGTTTCCCTATGTCCTCTTGTAGTTTTTCTTGTAGGCTTTGTTTTGAAGGTCAAGTGTGGGAAAAGCCTCCAGGAGGCCACCTAAGACCTCCTAGGACCCATTCACACCATCTTCCATCCTCCCAAGCTCCAAAACCACCCTTTAACGCCACCTGTTCATTGCCACACTCACACACAATAAATTAGATGCATGTTAAATTCACATCAAAATACATCGAAATCCAAAAATATGTTTTTTGCTTATTTGCTTCTAGAAATGGCATGGTTGAGTGTTGTTTACATTTAGAGTAGGTAATGGCATTTCTTTCATGGTTTTCATAGTGTTTTTGGCAAAAGTAGAATTAGCTTGTTAACTAGGGTTTACTAGGTCTTGCTTTACATTACAACCTTTTTCCTTTCAGCAATTAGAATAGATTCTGTAGAGTAGTCTTTCTTTCTTTCATCACACATAGAGCTTCTTCTAAGATCTATAGAATTTGTCTTGAGCTCCTAGTGATCTTGCGCCGGCTGACCAAGTGACAACCTACAGTAAGAACTACTACTTATGCATACATCACCGATGCTTCCAAGTTGGTTATGAACTACCGGGTTGATAAAAGTAAAGTTGGAAACCCAAGAGTTGCAACATTCTTGCTGCAATACTGGCACTCACCACAAGCACACGTCCAAGTCCAAGCACAAGGAAATAGAAATCGCCCCTTTTATATCCCCCCTAAATAGAGTAAAATAGTCCCTCAATATTTCTTATCCAGTGGAGCTCTAGAGAGTAGTAAGAAACCCTTGGGTTGGTAGTTCATGATTTGACAGACATTGGTGGATCTCCAAAAAATGTCACCACAAGGTATAGAGATGAAAGAAGGAGTAGCAGATCTAGTGGAGTAAGCAAAATAGGAAATGGTTTTGTAATAAAAAAAAATTGAAATGTTAATTTGGTATGGTAAATGAGCTTGGGGGGAATAAATGAGCATATAACGAGCATAAATGGCCTTTTAAGGTGTTTGTGAAAATTTAATCAATCAATGAATGCATGAACCAATGAATGAATCAATCCAACCAAACCTTGGCTTGGCAAGTCTGAAGTCAGGATCCGTGGTTTCTTAATCTTTTCCTTTGTTCTTTGTGATGAACCAATGGAGGGTTTGTATCACAGTAGTAGCTAGGTTCTTTTTCCATTTCGACCCATCATATATGAGCCCTAAGGTTAATAAAGAGTCCAAGCTCTGGTGTGAGTGTTTAACAATGAAACTAGAGATATACTGATAGAGAGGGACATTAGGCACTAAGCATTCAACAGTTGTGGTAGTGGATTCCATTCAATGCTTCGGTTGGAAGAAGACAACCATAGTTGTGACATATTGCATGAAGGATTGTCGATTGTCAATTCCCTTCTAGGTACACAAATGACCTCTGTTATACGAACCTGAGATTCTTTGTTACAGGGAATTCAAGCCTATTATTCTATTACAACACCACGGATTCGCTGGTGTGGATATCATAATCAAAGTGAAAGGAGGGAACACTTGTATATCTACACCATTAGGCAGAGCATTGCGTTGGCGTGTACATGAGAATCATAGTGAAAGGAGGGCACACTTCCAGATCTACACCATTAGGAAAAACATTGTGAAGGCCCTAGTTTCCTTCTACCAGAAATACATGGATGAGCAGTCAAAGAAGGATATAAAGGATATCCTCGTCAGGTATGACAAGAATCTGTTGGTGGCTTGTCCAAGGCATTGCGAACCCAAGAAGTTTAAAGGTCACGATGCTCCTACTCGTTTCCAAAAATCCTACTGTTGAAGTCCTACATGTCATGGTATTTTTGTTAGGTTTGTTGAGTTAATTTTTTATATTATGGAATTCAACTTGATTATTTTCATTTAAGGTCAGTGTAAAGTTTAGTGTTTTGGGGTATTTGCATGTTTGTTGCAACTTTTGCAAGCATACTAGGTTTTGAACTTATAAGAGTCAAAATAAATGCTTAGTTTTGTTTGAAAATAATTGTGACGCCATTTTCATGACCTAGAAAGGGATTTGTGGATATGGAAGAAAAGGGGGAGATATATGGGTTCTAAGTAGGGGTATTTTGATTATCAATGGAGAAAAATAAAGGAAATTTTTTTGGCCTAATGCTGTAACCGTATATCTAGATTGTTTTAATCTCAAAAAAGCCCATGAAAATGGAAAATATCACTATAGGTACCCCTAAAAGAGGGGTAACCAGTCCCATAAGCATTCATGATCTTGATGTAGACTTCAAGAGGAACCACAAATGTTAAAACTATGAAACGTTTTTGACATCCTTTACACTCTCAACTTCTTTGATCCTGCCACTAAAATAATATTGTTTTATTGTGTGTTGGTCATCCTAAAAATATATAGAGTCCAAGTCCACAAATGAAATGGAAAAAAAATGTGCATGACTGAGAACAATGAGCAATCCCTACATCCAAAGGAAGATTGTCAGAAAGTTACCATGAATATTGTCAAAAATTCATCCAAAGCTACAACTAGCACTAATGAAATGACTGAAGTCAATATTGTTGCAGAAATGAATAAGGTTAATTCTGTAAAAAAATCAACCAAACCTGCAAATCGTAATAATGGAATATCTAAAGTCAATATCATTGCAGAAATGAATAATTTTACAATTAAGAAAGAACACTCAAAGAAGCTTAAAGCCAAGAGGAAGCAACTCAACATAGAAATTGAATTTTGAGAAGCTTTTTCAATGGTATGTATTTCCCTTTTATCCTATTTCATATGTTTTCTCAACCATTGTTAAAAAACTATATGTTTACTTACATTTTTATTTTCTTGAACATGGTTTGAACTTGCTCACTATTCTATCTTTAAGATAAATTGCACTAAATTAGTATAAGCTAAACTATGTAATATATATGTTATATTAATTTTAAATTTATGTAATATTTTATTTTAATAAATTTACTTTTTTCTTTTATTTGGATCATTTTAGCTATCAATCATATGTATTTGTTTTGATATTTTTTATTGGAGATGCATATCGAGTATGCAAATTATTATGTATAGGAGTTGTCTTTAGTGCAACTTTTTGGACTTTCCAGTGGTGGAAGCTAGCAAAAACATTTGATGTGAAATATTTATTTGTATTATTTAAATTGGTTTTTTTACTATATATATATAGATTCAACACCCTGAAAAACCCCTAGGGCACTTCAACTGTGCATGGATTACCCATCAAGTTCATGACTTCAATAAATTCCTCCCAGATCTTAGAGAAATTAGACTGGAAATACCCACTAGAAAAACTTCCAAAAAGTCTCACTAAAGACAATTTGATTATGTATATTAGTTATATGCTTTATTGTTTCATAGTCTATTACAATTCGTGCATTTATGTCATAAGCCCACTTTGTATGAAAGTCATTTCTCGACTTCTTTGAGGATGGTTATTAGTCCCTACCATTTGGCATGGGACTATAGTAATCAAAATGATGTTCTTTACATTAGTTAGTATTGATTTATGCCAAGGCTTTTTCCTCGTATTTGATTGCCATACGATTAGTCCCTTTCAATTTTATTTCAATGTCTTATTTGGCCTCTTCCCAAGGTGGAAGAGGTTGAACTATATGCTATTTCGTAAATGTACGCTTCATAGTTAGAAATATTTACAAAGTACTGAACTAATGTTAGCATTAGTATGAAATTATTAAATGCTATGGACTCTTATTCTGCCAAAATAAAGTCTCACTATGGTCGCATGTTGCCAATTTAGCTGCATTACAAGTGGTGGAACTGGTGCATTATAGGTGGTGAAACTACATTACAAGTGGTGGAACATGTGCATTATAGGTGGTGGAATAGGTTGTGGTGGATGCATGCAAGATGCTACTGTCATGGTGTAATATCTTCGCATGTCAATTTTGGGTTGTTCTATTGGAGGGATGTTCTTCGAACTTTCATTTAATTGTCCATCCCACCTGTAGCTATTCTATTATTGTCCAACCCGCCTGTAGCTGTTATGTTATTGTCTAGCCCACTTGTAGCTGTTCTGTTATTGAAATTTCATTTTATTGTCCAACCTGCCTATAGATGTTCTGTTATTGTCCAGCCTACCTGTAGTTGTTATGTTATTGTCAAATCCGCATGTATTTGTTTTGTTGGAAGGATGTTCTTTGAGTTGAGCTAAAGCCAAGACTTTTATAGAAAAATTCATTTAATTAGGGGTGAAACCATGATCAAACCATCCAACAGAGAAATTTTAGAGGGTTTCCTTTGAATGGCGATTATCTATTTCCTCTCAACGAAGATCTTCGAGAATCAACATTAATTGTCTAGTTTGCCTGTAGTTGTTCTATTGGAAGGATGTTCTTCAAATTGAGCTAAATCCAAGACTTTTATAGAACACTTCATTTGATAAGGGGTGAAAGCACGATCAAACCATCCAAGAAAGAAATTGTAGAGGTTTGCCTTTGAACGACGATTTTTTGTTTCCTCTCGGCAAAGATCTTAGAGAATCAACATTGGTTTCTCCATGGGCACTTTCTATCGATAACCTACAAGCCTATAATGTTTGCTCTAGTGTTGTTATTGATTTTTGTTTTCCACAGGTAGAGTAAACAGGAATAGGAAGGACATAATAATGATAAGGGGCTGTCTTAAATTAGTCCTTCTAGCCATCCAAACAAAGCAAGAGTAAGGCGGGGCTGGGTGGGGTTCTCCTCTAGCAAGCTGAGGGGTTGAGGTCTTGAGCATTAGTAGTCTTTCACCCGTTAAAATGAGAGGAGGATATTTCCGAAGGGGATGGCCAGAAGAGGAATAAGAGAACTTGTGTTCATTCATTCCAAGAAGAAAAATTATAATAGTAATACAAGCATGCCTCTACCTTCATTCCTTGGTTTGGCATGAGGTTCTATCAGAGAGTTCAATTATGATTGACGGGTATGATCGGGTGGGTCTAATCGTCGCTTCAGTTGACTACCATGACTACCTTAATCAGACTCAGACTTCGCAGATCACATCCTAACCTTTAAGTGTTACTACTTTGGGGTTCACGAGTTAGCGAAACTCGCTAAAATGGTTATTTTACACGTTGTATTGCCACTTTAACCCTTCTTAGGTTTCAATATGCCTGCTCACAAATGTTAGATGTTAGCCTGATGCAATGTTAGATGGCATGCCTTAGAGATTGCATGCTATGTTATGGAGAGAGAGGTGTAATGTTAGGTGGCCTGCTTTAGATCTTACATGCTATGATATTGGAGAGAGAGGTATAAGACACATGGCCTTCATGTAGGGCCCAAAAGGTCGATCAATGTTCTGATTTTCATTTTTATTGTTATTGAAATGGTTTGAATTTCTTATATTTAATCTAAATTTGAACTTATTATACAATTTGCATGGATTGTTCTATTTCACATTCCAACTAGTTATAATGAATCCATGGGAACAAATTTTTTTGAAGGATTGGGGAGAGGAACAATGCAAACCATGAACTCAAATGTTGGGGATGTTGTAGTGGAAATTCTTCAGTCACTGATTATATTGGAGGACACTGCTTTAAGATCTGACATGGTAAGATAAATCAATTATTGATTCAATCTTCTTTTGTCATTGTTCAACATTTTTCTTTGAATATTGAAAAAATACTGATTATAAGGGTCATCTTGACAATAAATAATGAGTGTTGAGTTAGGAAAATACCGATTTCTTTGTTTTAACAAGAATCAATTTTTGTGAGTTTTTCTTCCTCTTGCACTCTTGCCTTTATTGCAATTTCTTGGATCAAATCTCCCATCACGGCTACTCTCTTTCCCTCGAACAAATATAATGACGGTGTGAAAACTATAGCAAGAGCAGCCTCACACTTCCTTCACAGTGATCAGAGGAAAGATAGTTCATATGGAAGGCTCAGTTGAAGAATTTTCTCTTGGCTGAGAAACTCAACAAAGATGATCCTGAAGTCTGCTAACACACTTTCATACTATATCTATTATATTGCTCTTCTAATGAAATCATGACCTTAACTATTTTCTCTGATTTTCCACCATGTAACTATAGTAATGAGACAAGCTACAATGTTTATCAGTGAATCAAAGAATGAAGGTGTGACATTGGTCCCAATCAACTATTTTTGGTGTTTGAGGGTGAGAAGAACCATCTATGGCTGTCCCCTTTGCAACCCATATCGTGTCCTTTGGTAGATTGGTTAATTGATTAATTTGGATTTGTTGCAATGCTTCTGAAAGGAGAGAAGATTTGTTCAATTTAACTATCATGATCCAATCTTCCATCTAATTTTTTAGTAACCCATAAGGCTTTATAGCTTTGCATAAGACCATGTCTTTTGATAAGACACTCTTTCAAATTGGAATGTCGTTTCATTTTTTCAATAACCACATACAATGTCTTGATTTTGTTGCTGGGAAAATAGAGGTTGTACAACAAGTTCATTCCATACAAGGTATTTATTCATTGATTATGTATCGATTATGGCTCTTGATGTAATAATGTCTTGATTTTGTTGCTTATCAAATAGATGTTGTGCTTTATTATTTCACAAACTTTCTTACAATATATCCATAAGTATTGATTTGTAATCTCAGTCATTGAGGGATGACAGTAATGGATTTCCATAAGTATTGATTTGTAATCTCAGTCACTGAGGGATGATAATAATGACTGAGTAAACTTGAAAACTATAATTACACCTTCATGTGTTTTAATCATACAAACAAGAATTAGAGATAATTCCAGGGTGTGAATTATGGTGTCATAAGTCAATTGTTAAGTGTGCTGGTATAGCTAAATTGAGTTAATAAGAACGAATTTCAAAACATAACACAAAATAGTGAAAATAAACATAAGAATTAGAGAAATGCCAATAAATATTAGTTTATATTACAGTTGCCCCCAGTTGTTTTCCCTGATTTTAAACCCTTTGACACTATACTCCTCCAAAAAAATGAAGTTTATGTTCAATAATTGCAACATGGGTCTGCCTTTGTATGTTGAGAAGGTCCACTAATTCAAAGGATGTAAATTTAGGGGACAAACAAGGCTTACAGATCAGTTGAGGGTCAAGACTGTGCTGTGAATTATGAAAATGTAACTCAACTGTAAAGCATGGTGGTATAGCCCTGTGGACTGGATTATGTCAATTCAATAAGCTTGTTGATTAAGCTATGATAGTGCTCATATTCCTACTCAACTATAAAGCATGGTGGTATATCCCTGTGGACTATTAGATTATGTTAATTCAATAAACTTGGTGATTAAGCTATGATAGTGCTCATATTCCTTCTACACTTTTCTTTGTATACTTTTTAATAGAATATTGTAGCATTTGCGGAGTTCTCAATCCAACTAAGTTTTTTCTAATTCCGAGTCTGGTGACATAATTAGGTCCACCATCTTGCTTGTTCCTAGTAGTCTATTGGACCATCCACTTGTCTCCAAACATCACTCCCTTCCAATTATTATGAACAATAAGGAACATACTATTTTAAGTTGTGATCCAGGCCTAGAATGTGCTGGCAACTAGACAATTCCACAACACACCTTTAACAGTTTCAAATTTGTGACAAGTCACACAACATCCATCAGTAAAAGCATATGAATGAAACTAATAAAACAATGAGGCTATTATGTAGGTCAACCATATGAAAATAGTGTCTTAAAGGAATAATAAGACTCCTTGACACCTCTGGATTTCCTTGCTCTCAGAGTGGCTGATGTTTCCCATCATATTTTAATGCTCTACCATTTTCAATAATGCTAAACTATGTACCCAACCTCCCATAGAACAACATTACTTCACAAACTATAATAGTAAACTCTGTGGTCAAAATCCAAATGCGATAAGCCGATGTACTAATTAACTAACAGTGGCTCAAACATACAACCCGAAAATTGAATTGTGATAGCAAAACTGAAATGAAGGCTCATTGATGCTGGTTGCTACAAAGATGGATAAATCCAGAGGTTTATACCCAATGCCTTTCTTAAAACCTCAAAAATGAAGTGAAGGTTGGCTGATGTTGGTTGCTACAGATATGGATAGATCCACATTTTTCTACCCAATGCCTTTCTTAACAGCTTTTATCAAGTAAAATATCGAGATACCATTACAACAATCAAATATACAAAAGACTTTTCGTTGATTTTAATTAATAAGTAAAATATCCAGATACCATTAAAACAAGTAAATATACAAAACAATTTCTTGTTGATTTTAATTGTAGCATTGTTTATAGAATGAATATGTATCTTGTCTAGGGTTCTCTACCATTCATTCATATGTAGTATTTATTTATTTTAAATATTACTTCCATAATTTATTCTCAACATGTTTCTAAATGTTGCTCTGGAAACATGTAATTTGAAGATCAACAACATTGCACATTGTTGCATGTATCACATCAACTAACTCTCTAGACCAATCCCTCACCAAAGTTTGACACTTATATATGGATCGAAGAGGATATCTTTGAAAGATCCTTATTATTTCTATTTCGATGGAGCAGTTAAGAGACCCAACTTGTTGCTGAACCCACGAATATGATCAATAGGGTGTGGCATCTAACCCCTTATGCTACCTATTAGAAAACCAAAAATACCTTTATTTACTTAGCCTTCACCAAATAACCTTCTCGAATGGAATGCTAGTACACAGTTAAACTTATGCTACCTGTTAGACAGCTAAACATACCTTTATTTACTTAGCCTTCACCAACTAATCTTCTCGAATGGAATGTTGGTACACAGTTAAACACTCTGTCAATATCACCAGTGAATCAAGGCCTTGTTGACTTTGTTAGGAATTTTATATATTAGATCAAATGAGACTTGGTAGTCCTATTGTAGATGCGATCATAGGACAGGGCTCCCAATCAAACTCTAGAGAAGAGGGACAATTTCTTTGAAAGTAAGTAATTATTTCATTTTTGTGAAGGTTTATTCATTAGTTCCAGCACGTTTCTACCTTAATATTTTGCATATCCCTAATCATTCAGACTGTATTAAGTTTGATGATAATGAATGGTGATGTAGAGCACATTTTCATAAAATTCCAAATTGATTTGAAACCCAACTTTTTTCAGATTTTGTGCTACTCGTGGCTAGATCTTTCACTTTTACAACATGTTGTCTTAGAGATAAGCATTAGAGAATATTGATAGACTTGCTTCTGAAACCATTACACTTCTACGGAGCATGAGGGAGCATCACAATGTGCATTCAAAATTTATGCCATATTTTTCTACACTCCCAAAATAATTTCACTTAGGTGCTACTATGAATAGTTGTAGAATGATGTCAAAATCTAATTTTCCATATTTTAGTTTGGTAGGGAGGGATCCAATTTAGAAAGTCTTAGTTTTGAGTCTTTGCCTGTTGTTTGATATGACTGATTTTTGGCATTAATGCAGTGACTACTTTGGAATGTACACTTCCGTTGGAAGAAATTATAGAGTAAAAAGAGGTTATCCCAGCAAGTCCACATGGCAGTGTGTAGTACTATAGACTTGTGGGTGGGTTGGCATAGATTTGAAAGAGCCATCAATGTTCGACAATACAACTAATCTGGCTCAATTTGTAGAACACATCATAGAATAGATTGGTCTAGAGCAGCGGGTGGCAGTGTTGGATCTCATTCTGGTAGAGACCCTAAAACGATGGTGAGAAACACGTAATCCTAAGTTTTAAGCATATCTAGATTGAAGACATTTTTAATTACATGTATTGATATTATGACTTATGGAATTACCCATGGACATCTATATGTAATGACTCTCTAAACTAGTTGCAACCACATTGATTGGATGTTTGGATTGTCATAGTTTCAGGAGTCAAGACAAGATTAAAAGTTGAAGGAGGAGTGCTTGAGTTATGATTTTGGTTTCTATTTATTCTCTTATGTGCACTGGTTATTCCTATGTTGTAGATTTTTTATAAAGTTACATAGACTCAACATTCTAGACCACTATAAATTATAAGTAGGAACTAAGTGTTTTATTTTATCTTAATTTGGAAAAAAATCAAATGCTTTTCAATTTATTTTGAAGGGGTGGTAAGAGATGTTTCCCCTTTTATTTATTGTTTCTTCTTTATTTTTGTTTGGTGCAATTAATCCTAGGTTCTTGACATGAAATTGGCATCATGAACTACTTGTAACTGCATTGATTAGATGTTTAATTCTTCATAGTTTCATGACAAAGATTAAATGGTAATGAAGAAGTACTTGAGTTATGATTTGGTTTCTATTTTTATATCTAATGTGCACTTTTTATTCCTGTGTTGTAGACTTTGTATAAAATTACATAGATGTAACATTTTCAACTGTTGTAAATTAGATATTTGTTTTTATTTGAAGAATTTTCAAATTCTTTTGAAGGGGTAGGAAGTTATTCTACCCTTTTTTATTTCTTGTTTCTTGTTGTATTTTGTTTGATGCAATTAATCCTAGGTTCTTTACATGGAATTAGTATCATGAACTATGTGTTTTTTCTTTTAACTTTTCATTTGTTATGTAAGGTCTCTTATTAAAATATGTTTGTCAAGAAAATATTCAATGATAGTCATTGATAGCAGACGTGGACAGCCATGAGGATCTGTTGAGGGAGTTTTGGGATCCAGAACATTGGCCAGAGAGTATACTCATTAGATAATTCTGGTTAGTTACTCTCCTGTAGTTCATTTTGTTTCCAAGCACACTGCTAACTTGATAGCTCTGGGTACTAATTTTCGTTAGGTGCTATAATATGTTTAGAAGTTTTGAGCAAGTTTAATTAAACTGTCATTGTCTATAGGATTAAGAAGAGTTGTCCATGTACTTTTAGTTTTTATGAGTCTTTATATATCTAGCAAAACTCTAGGTACCAATCTTAACAGGTAGTTCTGTGAATCATGGTGTGCATCAGATTGTGGTCCTAATTCAAGTAGTGAGCATGGTCATGTGGCTTACAGGAAATGGTGGGGGTAGCTAGAATATTGATGTCCTCCATATGTAACACAACCATAGTGTGGGCCTTTAGATATATAGATACTGATTCATCTACTTTAGGATAATTTTATGAAAAAACAGATAATATGATAGAGAAAATAGAAATGCAGTGGAAGAGTCTAAACATTTAAGTGGAGAACTTAATGGAAAGATAAATGTTGGTATTCATGATAGGTGGAATAAACTAAATTTTCCATTGCGTATGGCAATGCATGCTTGGAATCCTAAGTGGTTTGAAGACAGGCTTGGTAGAGTCTATTATGAAACCAACTCACAAAAATATAGAAAAGATAGATCAACACCTTATGAATAAGCCTCTTCAAGGAGGCAACCTCCTTTACATTATACAAATGAACAATTCTTCGATGATTCAAATGAAAAAACCTTCTTTCTATATATAGGAGTCTATGGGGTCACAATATAACCAAGGTGACCTAACAATAATAATATAAAGGCACAAAAATAACAATAGAGGAATTATATGGGGCACAATAATAACAATATGAGGACAATATGGGCACAATAATAATAATAAGGGATACAACGACAATAGTAATGGCGGGATCACTAATATTATAGGCACCTAGAATGACCCTCTTCTTCAAAAAAAGTGTTGTCCTCAATGCTTGAGTAGTTATGGATGCTTTTGTATAAAAATCTCATCCTCCCATGTAGAATATTCAATAGGTGAGTTCTTCCACTTGATGAGCTACTCTGAAATTGATTGATTTCGTAGCTATGGAGTTCTTTTTTCTTTGACTGCTTCAGGTTCCAATATGATTTTTCCTTCCTCATCAAGTTCTGGAAATATTGTCTGAACTGGAAGCTTGTCACCTATAACCTTCTTTAAGCATGAAACATGGAAAACTGGGTGCACTTGAGAAGCTGCGGGAAGCTCCAATTTGTATGCCATAGTACATATCTTTTGCAACACCTTGTATGGACCATAATACTTTGGTGATAATTTTTTATCCTTCTTAGCTTGCCTGAGGGAAATTTGTTTATATGGTTGTAGCCGTAGGAATACCCAATCACCTACCTCAAAACTTCTTTCACTGTGATGTTGATCCGCCTGCTATTTCATTCTATTATGTGCCAAGGTGAGGTTATCCTTTAAGACTTGGAGAACTTCTTGCTGATGCTCGATGTGAACTTCCACAATGTAAACCTTAGAATTTTCTCTTAAATATGTTGTGATGGATGGTGGATGATATCCATAAAGTGCCATAAATGGGGCCATTTTTGCTGCAGTATGGAAGGAAGTGTTATACCACAATTCAGCCAGAGGCAACCATTTGACCCATTGTGTCTGTTTATCAGATACAAAGCAACGAAGATATCCTTCCAAACATTTGTTTACTATCTTAGTTTGCCCATCAGATTGAGGGTGATAAGATGAGCTATGAGCTAACTGAGTACCAAGACAAGAAAATATTTCTGTCCAAAAATTTCCAGTGAAAATGGGATCTCTGTCACTTACAATAATCTTTGGGTTTCCATCTAGCTTTTGAATTGTTTCCATAAATGTAGTAGAAACTGTATTGGCTTTAAATGGATGTGATAATGCACAAAAGTGTGCATACTTGGTAAGTGTGTCAACTACCACCATGATGACACTCTTTCCCTCATACTTGGGTAAACCTATGATAAAATCCATT
>APFE031272521.1:0-22175 GCA_000404065.3 Pinus taeda | reverse complement strand
AAACAACAAAGTAATTTGACACTCTACCTCGTAAATCATATATTAATGATAATACTTAAAATAATTGTTTCTATACAATGTATATTTGTCTTAACTTTAATATTTAATTGATTAAAAAAAAGAGGAGTAATTTGATACTACACCTGCTAAATCACACTCTTCTTTTTTAATTAAGTAATACGTAAGAGATGAAATGCCACGTTGTTGGTAAAAAGTCATAAATGATACCATTTCTTTCAAAATCAATACCATTTATATATATAACAGGGTATCTTGCATGGCAAATCATCTTCTATTTTTAATTCAAAATAAATTAATTAATTATATAAAATGTTCCCTACTGCACAGCTGGTCCGGTAACACTCTATGCGACTTGTTTTAAATGAAAAGCCCGTTAATTAGATTACCAGGCAGTTACAGCTTGCATTACCGATAATAAAAACCATTGTGTTTTTAACTTATACTGCATTAAATATTCGAGAACTGAGTCAACTCTGAAGAAGCGATTTTGGATAGGGTAAATGTCAGATCATAAGTAACCCTTATGGCTGATTCTTACAGGCGAATTGTCATGGATAACCCTTATTTATTTAATATAAAGATCCCATATTCAAATTTTAACCCATATAAATATAAAGAATCTACATTCATTTAAGGGCTAATCAACATGTCATAAGGCATTAAATACCCTGGTACATGCATGCTCTATAATATATTCAAGTTAATGTGATATAATATTTGTGAAAAATAGTGCTCATAAACATATGTTTTAAGCATTTTATAATATCATTAATTAATAGATTATGTTAAGAATGAATAAATGGAATAATATTTTTCTCCAATATTTGTTAGTGATATATCATTTGCATATGTAAAGTTAATTTCAAAAATATTTTGAAACTGTTAATAGTGACGATATTATTATTAATATTCTTGTTAATATCAATTTTAAACTTAATTATGTAATAGTAATATTAATATTAACGATATTAAATATAAAATTTATAATATAAGCATTGATGTTTAATATATTTTAATATAAAATATATATTTAGTAATGTAGTTGTGCTGGTTAATATTAAAAATATTTGGAAATGAAAAAACCATATCATGTATCTAATTAACTATAGTCGATATTTGTATCAGCTCCCTTATTAGTTTTAGAATGTCCTAATATGTCTTTGGCAGGCCAACTTTGCTAGATGGGAGTTCCCACGACACGGGGGATTTGGATTCAGATATCCCTGGAATCAATATGTCAAAATTGGCGCAACGATTCGTTCTTGCTCGTACTGCGTAGATGCTTTAAATGGGTGCCTAGACTCTGAGATTCAGGTATTCTGTTTTTGTTAGGAACTTGAAATTTAGAATTAAGTTTTCTTTTTGAAACACGGCTTAGCTAATGCTGATAAATCACTTGAATCCAGGAATCGTATTTCATGCGACATCACCTAAAAGAGCCATGCATAAACTTAGTAGCCGAAGCCTGCAAGATTATAATAGAACTGGCGCATAGCATCAAAACCATGACCCGAAGCATCAGAATTAATCTCATGAAACAGCACTTGAATAAAGCAGTGGTGGAATTACATAATTGCTTGAAGTGCCAACCACAGCCATTTATAGACAATAAAAGGTGGCAGATCGTGGAAGACGACCCAAGACCAAATTTCATTAATGTCAAAATTACGCCTTCCTCTAAATCTGAAAACCCACAAGCATTGAGAATCAAGGAGGCCGATCGTGACGCAAACAAAAAACCTGTTATGTCGAGCAAAAACAAGATCTGGCCTCTTACATCGGATGGTTCTGTTGCAGTCCGAAATTCTGAAGCAGTGCAGGGTGCAGCGTTCATGGACACCTTTTCTCTTGCAACGGTTGCGTGTCTTCTCACAGAAGTTGCGGCGAGGCTTGAGATTGTCATTGTTGCCGTGGACTAGTTGGGAGAGCTTGCAAATTTCCCTTTCGTGGAGGAGGAGTGGGGAAAGCGTTTGATGCCTCAGCAAAAGGATCACTTCACTACCCATCACCATCTTGGCCGCAGCCAATTCAGGATTCCGCTACAAGAATGCGACGGCAAGAGCTAACCAGCTTGTCATAGGGTATTAAATGACGGGTCAGTTGCATGCCTTTTAACTTTATAACACACTCCACGTATAACAAGATAAATGAAAAATAATGGAGTATGTTATAAAATTAAAGAGCATACAGTTATCCAATAATTTAATGCCTTATGGCAGGCTAGTTAACTCTTACCAAAGTACCACCACCAAACCACACCATCTCGAATAGAGCGCTCAAAGAACTCAGCGGCTGTGATACCGGCTGCGGAACAGCTACCTCGTCTGCCAGTGAAATCAGTGCGATGGTCGCCCATTGTTCTAGCTTTCGTAAATTTCATTTCTTAACAATTAACTAATAAAAACACTTTTCTATGGTCATATTCATATTGAATTGCTTATATAAGGTGAAAAATCCAATTTTATTGTTAGTATGTGCATTTGCTGATATCTTCATTTTCCTTGGCAATTGCATATTAATACTCTTTGGTTGTCACCATGAAAATTCCAAAACGAAGTTGAATGTTAAGTTGCTAAGTTAGAAATGGTGTTTCCTTTTCTTCTATGGTTAATTTCCTTGGCAATTGCATATTAATAGACTCTTTGTTTGCCACCATGAAAATTTAAAAACGGTTGAATGTTAAGTTGCTAAGTTAGAAATGGCGTTCCTTTTTTTCGATGATGGCTTGTTAACCAATAATTTTAAAGAGTCCTATGACATATAAGTAAGCCAATCATCATATAATTTAGCATTTAGATGCCCCGCAGAAGGAGCATTACATAAGTTGTTTAAAATGTATACAACACTTTTATTTTGTTTCATTTCGTCTATGTATGGGAATGTTTGTTGAACATGGTATGGGAGTGCCAAGAAAATCTAAGTGATATTATTGAAATTTTCCTATTGTTTTCTTAACATGGAAAAAAGATTGTGGTAAGACGTGTTTTTAATAATTACTGAAATTATTATTTTTAAATATTACTTTATATTTTTAGAAAATATCAAAGCTATAGTTTGTTAAGCATTTGCCTCCATCGTTTTTAAAGTTAATATTTAGGTTTCAGTTTTATTTTATAATGTGAATTGATATAATTGATGGTTGTTGAATTCATCTCTACATTTTTTTGAGAAAATGATTGATTATTGGATTTATGGGGCTTTAATGGGGAGCAACATTATATCACATACATTTTTATTGGGGGATATATATTGAGGAAAAGATGACATAACATATTGATCATATAATAAGGGTAAAAGGTTTTATATTTGCAATATAAAAAATGGAGCTTAAAGTTAATGAAAAAATATAGATGGCTATAATGAAAATGTTAATGAAAAAATAGATAACTAAAATATCTAGTGAAAGTAGGGGTCTTTATTTGGGAAGGTGTATTGGGTTAGTATTGGTAGAGGGTTAGATAATGTGATTTTTAGACATATTTTCCAATATGTAGTCAAATTAAGTATTGTTTAATATGCCTTGAATGGACATGATATGTCAGAATTTCATTGAGGGAAGCCTCGTTTTTGGATTGAATTTTATGTGTGTGTAAGAAACCTAAAAAAATGCTTATTGCCTTGATCTCAAAAAGTATTTAGAATTTCTCGGTTATTGTGGGAGTGGATTTTCAATGTAATTTTAGTAAAATAGTTTTGAGGTCTAACATGGGCCTCCTAAGGATAATAAAAAAATAACAGAATAAGAATTCCTAAGTTTTAAATGCAAAAAAATGAAAATTATAATTTGTATTGTATGTTTTACTTATCTCATTTTAAATTTACTCAAATTTAGTGTAGACACTCATTCTACATCCAAGGGTGCACATTTTTTCATTTTCCATACATCAATAAAAATTGAAAATACATGGAGAACATGTTTCTTAAAATATATTTTCAATATTTCTTAATGTGGATCTACTCAAAATTGTGTAGAGTTGGCATTCTCTGGATACATAGAGATAATGAAACTTAATTTCTATTAATAAATGGAAAATGATGAAACTATAAAATTTTTGAATGAAAACAAAGTAGCTCAAATTGTGGTACTTAATCTCCACGAAGAGATGTGACTATTATGTGCATGACTATTATGTGCCTTTTCCAAAGTTAGTTGCAATGAGGTTGAAAGGCCTATTTTAATATCAAACGCAAAGAGGAAACCTTAAACATACAAAAACATAACTCTAGAAGATAAAACACGAAAAGGATAATGAATCCCATTGGGTTTAGTTGGAATATCAACTTCTCGGGGTCATAACCTTTCAATACAATATATGTTTGACATGCTCGATAACCTGTTAGAAAGGTCTAAGAGAGAATTACACATTTAAAATTAACCTAGTATATACCTATGGAGAGCCTAGGTCCCTATCATGTCAAGAAAATACCATTTGGGGCCTTAAAACGGTCCTAAGATTTAGGAAAAAAATGTGGAAAAAACATACAGGATGGAGAAATATGCTCTAATCCATTGGAGTATATGGATTGACTTTTATATCCACCTAGATAATTCCTCCCACTTAAGAATAAATGGTCTCAAATGTGTTGGTGAAGAAGCTTCTCGACTTTCACAACCCATAAGAGTTGGATGTGTTTTGGGGAGTATCCTTTATCTTGTTGTCAATAATCTAATCCAATGTATCTTATTCAACAGAATCAGGATTAAGCTCTGTGGGGGGAAAATTTCTATATTGTCTTTTTGGTGTCCAATAGATAGATAATATGGTCAAAGAAACTCCACATTGAACACTGGGTGCAAGCTCAAGAATGTGGTAATGTTCAATTCAAAAGTATTATCACCCGCCTTCTTTTTTATTATGCGTGAGCCATATCGTAGTGGTACAAGGTTCCTATTGGGGCCCATGAGGTGGTATTTACATAAATGTAACCACATCTTATCACCAACCTAAAACTTATGTGTAAATATGTGTTGGTCATGCCACTTTTTATTCTTGGAATTGGATTTCTATAGGATATCGTAGGCCTACTGTTGAAGGTGTTTGATCTACTCAACCAATTTGTATGCCCTATCTACATTACTCTGAGCATGGGAGGACTTTGCCAGTGTAGATGTAATGGACATAGCTACATCAATTACAGGAAACCATTGGAACCTCAAGCAAACCTAAAAAGGAATATGGCCAATCGATTTGTGGCAAGCTTTATTGTAGCCATGTTGAACATATGGAAGGTTTTTATCCATTGTATGTGATTACTTGGAGCTTCATATGCATAAAATATGCATAATTATTTTATATACAACTTTTGATTGTCTACCTGATTAGGGATGAAAGGAAGTCGATTTGGTCAAATTGGTATCCATGAGACACCATAGTATGGACCAAAATTTGTGAGGAAACCTATTATCCATATCTAAAATAATGGTCTAAAGTAGTCCAAAATAGACCCAAACACACTCAAAGAAGTGTTTAGCAATAAATTTAGTTGTGATACGCTTCTTGCATAGCACCAAAATGGTGATCTTGTCGACCACCACAAACTCACAATCATTTCCATGTTTGGTGGATGAAAAGCCCAACATGTAATCCATGGAAACTGATGCCTATATCTTCTTTGTTGTAGGTAGAGGAGTGTACAATCCCTTTTTTTATGTTTTTTATAGAAATGACACAAACAGTGCATGATCTGATATACTACTACACATCCCGTCGAAGCTTTGGATAACAGAAATATTATTGAAGTATTGTTAATATCTTCTCCACACTAAATTTCCCTGTCACCTTACTATAATGTGCCTCTGATATTAACATAGCATGCTCACTTGTAGGAACACAAAGGTGGCCTAGGTAGCATAGTAGCAAATCTTGGAGGTAGAATTTTGGAACTTTCTTGTTTTCCATCCACATCTAGTGTGTGGTTGAGATTTTGGGTTAATATTGTATAAATGTGGCCACTCATAGGTCTCATCCCCTCAAGAGTTAAGAATTGTGGTAAGTGCCACAACTAAGGGTTGACTAAGGCGATCTGTGACATGATTGGTGTTTCCCTTCTTGTATTTGATGTTCAAATGGAATTGTTAAAGGTAACTAGACCATTTTTTATGGTGATAATTCTATAACTCCCCTTATACCTACATAAATTGAAAAGGTCTATGGTCAATGTGGACGATTTTCTCCTTCTCTAGAATATAATTCTTCCATTTTTGACCGACTTGCAGAATGTAGTACATATCCTCATCATAGGTGGGGTATCTCTAGATAGTACCAGAGATTGTTTCATTATGATATGCCATCATATGTCCTTGATGAGTGAGTACTACACTAATAGCATAGTAAGATGCATTTATCTAAATAGAAAATGGCTATTGACATTGTGGACTGCCCTATTGATTGATACATATCCATCTATATATATCTCCCTCCTGAGATCTTCTCCCTCCTATCCCTTTCGAACTACAAAAGTCATGTTATAGGTCTAGAAGGGTGAGTACAAATGTAGATAAAAAATGGTGTTTTAGGTGATCAAATTCCTTTTATTGCAACTCAGACAAAATGAAAGTGTTTTTTCTCCTCCCTTGGTCATTCGAATTAAGGGCCAAGTTATATAAGAGAACCCAGACAAAAATATTAGGTAGAGGTTAGTAAGGCTTGAGAAGTTCTGAAGCTCTACTAGAGTTGTTAGGCCTAGCCAATCACAAATGACTTGGACCTTCATTATATCAACATGAAAAACTTTCTCATTAATAATGTATCTTAAGTATTGGAACTTGTTAATTCCGAAAGAGAAGTTTTCCAAGCTAGCACATAGATTTTGTTGTTCAAGAGTTAGAATGACCTACTAAATATTTTGCAAGTATGCTACCCAACCCTTACAAAAAATGAGGATATCATGTAGATATACAACCACAAAAAAATTGGTGAAATGTTGCATCATATCATCCATTAACGTTATGAAATTTGTTGGGGCATTCGTCAAACTGAAGGGCATGGCCAACCATTCAAAATGACCCTCGTTGGAGTTGAAAGTAGTCTTCCATACATAAATCAGCTATATTGGGACTTGGTAGTAATCATAATTCAAATAAATCTTGTTGAATTACATGGCCCCCTTGATTTGGTCAAGAAGGTCTTCAATCCATGGAGTTGCATATTGGTTCCTGACTATGATTTTTTTTGGGGTCCAATAATTAATCAATGTAGATTCAACAGGTCATGTCTTTCTTTTGCATGAGTATAATTCAGCTTCCACAAGGTTATGAACTTAGTCAAAAGTGCCTTTTTTGGAGTATCTCTTGGATCTAACACTTTATTTCCTTATTTTCTAGAAGAGATAAGTAATAAATTGGCCCATTTGTAGAGTTTTTCTAGGGTAAGATCAAATGAATTATTGACCTAATAGTGTAGAGGTACCCCGGTGGGTGAGGAGATGTCCTTGTATCCTTCCCTGACCATTCCCATATGTGGATGGACCCTATGTGAAGGCCGTGTATTTAGCCACAATCTTATCCTTACTTTGACAATGGATTAGGAAGAAGACAAATTTCCTAGTCTAGGAGATGACCTCAGTGCATTGCTTAACAAATATCGAATAAATGATAGTAGGTGGAGAAACCTTTGATATCTAGTATAGTTGAAACCTACAGTAATAATAACACTACGAGGTCAAGAATCATACATAACCTAATGCTTCCAAAAATATGGTTGGCCTAAAAGAACATGACAAACTTCAAGGGGAAAAATATTACATAATAGAATCGTCCTTGAAGAGCTTGATATCATAGGGAAGATGACATTGTTGGCTAACACAACTATCATTCCCATGGAAAAACCACTTGATGGTGTGCGACTATGGATGTGATGTTTTTGGTAGGTCCAAATTCTTAATGATGTTTGTTGAGATGAGGTTCTTTTGAATTATTATATTGAATATGGAATATAGTGGACCACCCTTCAACCATAGTTGTGAGTGAAAGAAGCACTAAACTTCCTATGGATATTCAATTTACTAGACCTTAGTAGTGATAATGATGGAACTGGTTTCTATACCAATGATCTTCTTCCCCTTATCTAGGTCTAATTCAAAGTTATAACCCACATTTGAAGCCAAAGCTTTTAGCTTGGACACCAATGATTTATGTGTGTGAAATTCATCATTTTTATGAGAGTGGCTCTTATGGAACTCATACAAATTTCATGTGTCTTTCTTCATAATCCCATTATGATTCTTTATATCTATCTTAGATGGATTTTCTTGGAATGACCCACCTTTGTTATATCCTTTGTTCTATAATTTGGAGATGCCCTTTCATTACTTCTACTATGAGGTATTTTCAGGTCCAAAGTCTCACTTCTTTTATTTAAATTTTTTCTTGATTTTGATAGAATATCAGTATACTGCACCAAGTGATGATATGTCCAACAACTCCATTTATGTCTAGATGTATCTATGTAGAAAATCATTGTACTTGAGCACTAAATTTCACTTGGAGTCTTTGATTCCCAGCTTAGTGTCAAAGGTATGAAATATATTAGTGAACTCTGGCATTGTTTTGTCCCTCTACTATGATAGTGTGGCTCATCTCATGTACTAGTATTCATAGATCCCAACAAGGTAATATTGTATAAGATACATAGAAGGGTCCCAAGTGTGTGTGATTGTAAGCAATGCAGATTGCTCTATGGCCTTTGTTCATAGTAAGTCTCGCACTAATCCTTTAGGTGGGGGGGAGATTTAGGGAGTGCAAAGGTAATATTTTATCCATTGCAAAAAATATAGACTAAAAAATATCCTCCTAACATATTTAACCATCTCCCTAGAGAATCTACATTTATTTGGCATTTAACAACATACTTACATTGTACCTTAAAGGAATTAGTGCCTCCAAAGTGGCACTTGATGAACATGAATAACATGTTCCCATTTGTTGAAGGATTTGGGAAACATTATTCGTCATCTCATTCCTTTGTCACATGAGAGAATCCATAAGAAAGTTTAATGTGATCACCTAATCTCTCATATTTATTTTCTTCCATCATGGGAGATCATCAGTGTTGGTGATGATGGTCTTACAAGGGCTCAAGTAGTTTGAGTCCCAACTCGTTATACCATCATCTTTTTGGGGACATGCATATAAAAATAGATATAAACTAAATCACTTTGATACTACTGGTCCATATTTATGAAATAAATGAAACACAACATAGCTTTATAACATAAACATATAGATATTTTGAAACTTGACTTTTATTAATAAATATAAAATGATAAAACTATAAAAAATCAAAATGAGAACAAACTAGCTTAAATGGTGGTAGCTTATCTTTGAGAAGAGATGTAACGACTACATGCATTTTCCCTAGTGGGTTACAATGAGGCTAAAAGGCCCTTTTTAGCATTAGAAGCGATTAGGAAACACTAAACGTCCAAAAACATAACCTTAGGAGATGAAACAACAAAATGATCTTGGGCCCACTCGGGTTTGTCGATACAACAACTTCCCAAGGTCCTAAATTTTACATGTAATATATGTCAGATGTGCGTGTTAACCCATTTTAAAGGTCTAGTCAAGAGCTACAAAATTAATGCTTACCTAGGATTTTCCATTAACGACAACTTTAGTCCCGAAAAATGTCAAAAAACCATCATTCAATGCCTCAAAACAACCTTGAAAGTTTAGGCCTTGAAAAAATGTAAAACAAATACCAATATGGAGGATTGTGCTTTGATCCAGTGGAGTAAGTGGATGACAACTGATGTCTACTTGGATTACAATATGTATCAACTCTTGAAATTTTATTAAATCAATACAAACATAAATATAAAATACAATTAGAAAATATATATTCTTATTTTGCCTCCAAAAATATTTACCTCCAAAATCGATATCATAATCTTGAATCCAATTGGTTATTTTAAAGCTTATTTTGTTTGAAATATTTTATTTTAATGGTCATTTTCTACCTCAAAAATGAAGAAATAAATATTACATACATAGATACATTGACTCATTCAATTAGAGGTAATGATCAATCTTTTCTATGATTAATGTAATGTACCTCTGGAACCTACTTTGGAAATTTTCTAATAGGCTCCCATTCAGGTAAAAAAAATCATTATTTATCGTTAAGATTGCACAATGGTCAAGGGTACCTTTAGCCCACCAGTATATCTGTATTAACATTTATATAACAGACTCCATAGTCATTATCAATTTTTACCACAGAGTGGGAGGATGTGGACTTTTAAGTTTATCTATAAAGCTTATATGTCAAGTCAGTATTAAGCATGATCTATTAGATGTAGGAAAGGACTAGCCATAGCATGCAACCCATAATATTTTACTTGATTAATCAATTTAAAATTTATGGGCCTTAATTTAACTATACTATCATGGTCCTACATCACGATTATATCCTTATTTCATCATGCATAACTAACTAGTTTTGGATAACTTGATACAAGTCTTAAAGCATGTATGGTTTGGATCACCTAATTCTCCGACCATATACTGACAATTATTACAATTATTCTGTAAGCATGAACATTTACCGAGTTATGACACAACACTAGAGATATCATATCATTATAGGCGTACTAGTTACCTTAGTAAACTTGGTGATATTCAAATTAAATTCACTAGATATCCATATTCTAGTTAGATTTTCTAGATATCTTACAAACCCATATATGCATAATTAAAATGACATACCATTAATTCCTTATACCGCATGCAAGAACATCATAAAAACACTAAGGCATGCTATCATTTCTTATCAATGTAAAGATAATCTTAATAACTTTGATATGCATATGAGATCACATGATGGAAACATGCATTATTTAATCCAACATTTCCATAAGAGAAGTAATTAAGAAATCCATATAATTGAATTGTATGATTTAACATCCTACTAAGTAAGGATTAACATGAAACACATACCATGCAAGTAAATCTCATCAAAATAGTGGGGAAACACCATTAAATCTATTAATACACAAGGACATGTAATTCATTCAAACATACTCATGGCAAATAACTAAGAAAACTTCTCATAAGAAAATTGGAAAATAATAGAGAGAGAGAGTAAGAATCAATATACAAAAAATTCCACGCATATGACACCAACTCAAACCTCACATGGAGAGCGGAGCACCACCACCCAACCATGAATCACCTATGATTCCCCCCCAAGATGAGGTTCTTGCCAAGGATCATTTGTCCTCAGTTGATAAATGCATTGGGTATTTAATACACTCTTTCATGATTTAGTTTCCATTAGCAATGTCTTGCTTTTATAGATTTTTCCATTTGCCTAGGTCCTTTTCGAAAAAGCTCATTTTTATCTCCCATGAGCCTTTTCCTCATAAAAGCCTAACTTTATCTCATGTAAATCTTGTATGTCTGATGGATCTTTATCTCCCATCCATCTGAAGGATCTCCACTCCATCCAAGCTTATCTAGAATCACATCTAAGCTTTATCATGAAAAGATTCATCTCTATCCCATTCCTCAATTGGATTTGGAAAGAATCTCCTCTCTCTTGGTGCTCCACCCTCCAAGATTAATTTATTTAGTAACAAATTTTCTTTTCATATTACATATCACCTAGCTTTCCTCAGCTTAAGTTTAGAATAGTTTAACCCATAAAGGAGGGTATCACACTAGCTTTCCTCAACTTAGGTTTACAATCATTTAACAGACAAGGGAGGATATCACACCTAGATTTAACTCATATTAGGTTTAAATTAATTTAGCACACAATGGAGGGGTGTTACATACTCCCCACTTAAATTTTACACCATCATCGGTGTATCACTGCATCATGTGCTCATTCATAGGTAGTTGGTTTCTAAAATAATAGCTCTCATGGCTCTGCTGTCTGATGCAATTTTTCTAATGTACGTCGGTCACAAGGAGTTCTCCTCTTCCATAGCTACATTGGTCATAAGAGTGCTCCTCTTCCATAGCTACATTGGCCTCAAGGAGTGTTCTCCTTTCATAGCTACTTGTAACATTGTTTTCAAACCATTTGTGGGAATTTATAGATGTAGAATTTTCACTATGATACATATCATAACCTGTTACTTAATATTACTAAAGAAACTATTGCTCATTTCTCATTTTATCTAAAGAATGCATTTTCACTTTTGGCATTCTTCCAAGCCTTTGTGTTCTTTGTTGAACACCTGCTTCCTGTAGTTTCTCTGCATACACCACATCTCTTAGAATATTTTCAACATTAATATGCCTGCAATGTTATAACATATTAGTTCACATAAAAATATATATATTCATCATATATGCTCATCATATATATTCTTTGTAATCGCATGTATGCTAAACTTAACCATGTTTACTTATCCTTGAACCACTTCTTACTTTCCTTCTTCCATGCAACCATCTAGTCAGTTGTCTTACCAGATATCTACCCAATGTCTTCATGCATACCTGCACACAATGTATATTATACACACCGATATATATATCATATTTCAAACATCTAATGTATGTAATCATACGGGTACTGTATGTACTGTTGTACATAGTACCATCTGTGCTACAACCCATCATACCATTCACATGGTATCACCTTCATGACATAAGTTTTAACCACATGTTTTCCACTATGTTAGAATCATGCCAAACATTCCTTTATCTATTTCTAATACTTAGAACAATCGTGCTCAGTTTATAAGGAATTCCCATGAGCATGGGTCATTTCTGTAATCCAAGAAAGTTTTATGTCAAGTGTAGATCATTTTCAGATTTCATTTGGTTGTAACACAATATCAGTAGCATAGTATGGTATTCATGCATCTTTTCATCTTATTCATACCTTATGCTTAATGTTCTAAAGAATACTATTAACTCATATTTTTTGGATTTTAATATTCATCATATCATACTTCATTCTTAATTAATTCATCTCGTATGATTTACTATTGCCCTTTTTATGCCTCAACAACTTGTTGGCCATGCATAATTTAGTGTGGTTATACATGAAAGTTTTTACTACTTTCAATCCTACGCCCCTTTTAGTTGTGAGTGTTAACGATCTCGGGGTACTTACATGTTAGCTCCTCTTTAACATTAAATCACCCTTAACCAATAGATGAGTTATCTATTTTATGAACTCTTGTTTGAATTATGCAACATTTCTTAAGTTGTCCAGACAAATTATTAATGCAATCCAATAAGAGAACCTCTCAAAATTGCTTGGCACAAATTATGAATTTCAATTTATATGATATAAATCTATTAAAATGGATTGTTAGATATAATTTAATTGATCTAGTGATCCAAACAATTTGTGCTACTTCATCAATTACTATTGTTTGTACTCAACGATACTTATAGGTTCCATTATGCATATCCATTGAAATATGCATGTGACCAAGAAATCTGTCAAAGTTAAGTTTCCCCTTAATCATACTTTCTTCCAACCAAGGAACAAATCACATTGTATGTAGATGCATTAATCAAAGGATTAATTTGAATGAAAATTTGTACCATTATATAGTCTTGTACTATAACCTGTTCTCACCATCATAACAATATTTCCTGAAAACCTTTACCATGGCATAATACTTTTATAGAAAGATGACCATAGTTTAATCTTTGACTAGAGTCAATTACCACATATTTTCAAATGAGTATGGTAAATTTCTTTTATGGTTCTTATCATAGTCCATTTTTATAAAAAAAAAGTGATTCTTTCACACATGAAGGCAACATGTGTAAGTGTGCGTTACCGGGAATAGTGCCCACTCGGAGCTGCTATTCCCACTAAGACTGGTAGCTATCTTAGAAACAAACAAGTAAAGACTACTTTCGTTTTCCTTTATGAAAAATAGATAAGAGTGGAACAAAGAACACCAACCTTAGTCTTGCGCTTGATTCCTTCCTTGATTCCTTTCCTTCTTGACAGATCTTTGCCGCTTCTTCTTCGTCTACCCAACTTCAAAGAGCACCTGTGGAATCAAAGAAGCATAATACTATCAAAGAACAGAGAACTATATTCATAAATAACACAGGACTAGATATGTATTAACCACACCAATGCATATATAATCAAACATACATGAATATGGAGGAAAACTTGAATAGCTTTATTAATATCAAGAATAGCAAGAGGATTACAACCAATTGTTCTGACCCAGCATTATCCTCCAGCAAGAAAACCATTCTTCACCTCAAGTAAAGCTTAGATCACCCAACACTATGAAGTTTCACCAGAAAACCAACAACACTTCTCTACAAGATACAAGATTCCAGCCTCTGGATCTCTGTGATGAGGGATCCATATATAGATGATTGTAGGGGGCTGAGTCATCTTCTGGGGATTTGATTAGTTTCCTCTCTTCGATAGTTCTTGATTCCACTTGGAGACTGATGATCTCTTACTCATCCCTAGCCGAAAATAGAGAGGCAAGTGTTAGAGGGGAAGCTTCTGGAAGATTCTATGATCTTCCACCTTGCAAACTGTCTCTGCCATTTGTCCATTCTCACCCATCGCACACTACAGAGGGGCCATCTAGTATGCATTGCACCCTTTACACTGGGAAGGTGATATGCATCGCACCCTCTGCACTGGGTATTTAGTATGGTCAAGTTTTGACCATTTCTGAGAGGTTTTTAGTGGAGAAATTCTGGGAGATGATGTAATCAGCTGACCTTGTTCCTTTAGGTAGTGAAGCAGCACTTTTAGGGACTTAGGAGCCCTTAGTTTATGGACATTTATGACTGGGATTGCAGTGCCCAAAAATGTCTATAACAGTTGCCCCCCAAGCATGAGGTCATTAATCTTTTGATGTCGGGTGAAATGCTTTATCATGAGGATCCGAAGTTTTTTCGAGTTGGGAGGCAACCTGTAATAAGATACAATACAATACATTATATTCATAATATTTTTTATGATCTGGCTGAGGTGGGCATTCCCATGCTCGGCTTTATAAATTCATTTTCATGTACATAGGACAGACACTCGTCTGTGTAGCAGACTGATGATTTAGACTCATCATCCTTTGATTTGGATGATCATCTGTTTGGCAATGATGTGAATTTGATGTCTTTATATTCCTGAATATATCGCAGCCCAGATGGATGAAACTAGATCCGGGGTCTTCAAAACTCATTCAATATCCACTCGGAGTACAAGTCAATCCATGTGAAAAAATGTTCTGGAGTCGAACATGGAAAGACATTGCTTGATTACCAGCCAATAATGTAAGTTGTTAACAGGCACGAGAGGAATCACCAATAATGACAATGACCCTCAAGGTACTACAGTACAATTCGCGCGGTGTGAAAAAGGACTTGGCTTCGAACACCATGCAAAATCTATCGGTCGAAGGCCATTAATGTAAACCTGTCGCCGAAAGTGAGAAACTTGCCATTGAGGCATGCAAGCTTCAAAGTACTGAAAGGGTTGTTCCTAGGTCGACTTCTTGGATAATGAGCTAATGTCGACAAGAAGTGACCCGTCGTAGGAGGGCCTTAATGAATCCCACATCTATGACACAAAACGAATCAAATGATTTTGGAGGTGAAAATGATCTGATGATACAGGGTTCAGGGTGGCAGTCATGAAAGAATGGAGTGTGGATGTATTACAGTGGGTGAGACACAGGTGAATTCTCTTAGTGACTTCTCTTGAACATATTGGCGACACTGACGATGGATTGGTAGCGTTAACCCCAAAGATGGATGGTGTGATAGACCAATGGTGATATGAACAGTGAAAGGAACAACCCAACCCAACTGAGATGCGGAGAGAAAGTGTCATGTTCAAGAGCGACTTGCTACCAATAAAGTTTTTTAAGTTTTCTTCCCAATTTTCCCCAATCATTGCTAACCAGTACCTCTTTATTTTTGTCAATCTTGAGGAGGATAACATATCCTTGTTCTATAATTCGCCCTTCGGGCGAACCTGTCGCTATATTTTAACGAGCGTAGTGACAGTGAAACTCGTTCTCGTCCATTTGGACGAGTTTGTCGCTATTCGGTTTTAACGAGTTTAACGATAAAGATAACTCGGTCCTTTTCAATTTTAGAGAGTCTGAAAGGGATGGAAAGGAAAATCCAAAGATTATTTTTCTTCATATAATCCCTTAAGTCTTAAAAAGCATAAAATAATACGAAAGGGATGAATGCTTGGTAATTTTAACGAGCCGAATGAGACAAGCACTCGATCTTTTTATGTAATAATCCCTCAAGTCCAAAAGATTAAAATCTAGAGAAGGGATAGCACTTCCAATGACTTTAACGAGCCGGAGAGGCTAATCGCTCGGCAATATTTTCATATTTTACGAGTCAGTTGAAAAGAGCTTAAAGGAGACTCGTTTTTTGAGGAACGAGTGATGATTTCGGGTAGCAGCTGATTCCAGGTAAGGTTTGGAATTTTCCAATCAAGGCAGTGTCACAAGGATGGCTAATAGAATCACTCTTCATAGATGTTCCTTGAAAGGGTAAACAATCAAATGGAGGCGAATGATCAGCTAAAAAACAGAGTGGAGGTGATGATGAGAACACGACCAAGGCTCAAAATCTGATGATAATGCATTCATAATGGTTATTTACCGGAAAATTGGTTCATTTTTTAATGAGCTTAAACTCTGGAGGAAACATTTGCTCATTGCTTATGTTTATTTTTTAACGAGCTTGAATTTCACGTTAAAACTTCTCATGCTAGTCATATAACAAGGATATCTCATCTAAGATGCCATTTTTTATGGGGCTTGCACCTTTTAAAGATTTGCCTTGGATCCTTTCTTTATGCAAACTAGGAAACGACCAACCTTACGAGTTTAAATGGTTAGAGGACCTACACATTTAAAAAATAAATGGTCGCTCTTCGCTTGCATGCAAAAAGGTTTGCATGCCCCCAGGTATAGCGAAAAATTCCCAGGTTACCATATGAAAGCTCTCCATCTGCGTCGTAGACAAAATGCTTCCTTGGCATTGTCTACTGAAATAGACAAAGGTGAGTGGCGCAGTCGCCTCCACTCACATAAATTTGAAGAGGGAATCTTATTCCAGTCTAATCCCATTTTCCTAAACGGACGGGTGTGTCAGACTAGTCATATATCCTCCGCAGAAACCTACTCTATACCCAAGGTTTTCCTGTCGAAACAAACCAAGGTGCATGCCCCTTAGGTTTCAGTCATATCCTCCTGAATCACTCGCACTCATCAGGTGGACGGACTGGATATCGATGAGACATTCCTTGCATGAAAAGACCATTTAGGGATGACGTTCGACTATTTGTTATGTGTGAACTAGGTAATGACAGTTGGTCTACGAGCTTGACAACTCTGCCTTCATGTGGAAAAAACATTACTCTAAAGAGTGACGAGACGACGACTCCCATGCAATAAATATAGTCACACCCAAGGAGTAGATTATAATCCAAGGGTCCTTAGACTACCATCACGTTCATGTGAACGGTTTTCCTTCTCAAAGTAATGGGCACATTGGGAAGGATCCCTAACAGTGGACTCGTTCCTTTGTCAAAGCCTCTCAGATTTCTCATTTCAGGCAAAAGTGATGGCGAACCAAGCACTTTCCAAGAAGTTGAGGAAAGGATACTCACAGAATCCCCTTCATCTATGATGGTAATGACCATTTTGTAAGCTCCTACAATGATTCAGAATGGTACACTAGCTGATAAACAGGGTCTGCCTAGTAGATTCCAGTTGAAGGAAATGACTAGGTTTCTTGGAGGTGGGGCCAAATGGACGGTCGGATATGACTCTGATGAACTTCTTTCCTGTGGTAAAGGAATGGGTAGACTGCCGCCAAGTTCATCGGAGTTTGTTTTTATGAAAAGAATTTGAACAGTGTCGTTCCCTTTCTCTTCAGTGACGGTATCACTCGAAGATGAACATTCTGAAAGCAAGACCGGGTCAATTGCCGCCTCGACCTTTTGACTTTTTTCTGGTATGGATTGAGAGGGTTCATTTTCAATGATAGATGTTTTGGCTGACCATAATGGCATGCCAGCTGGGACTTTCAACCAGTGCTGGACTTAGCAAGAGTTTCTTATATCCAGGATGGAGCCGACAGTCATCCAAAACTCTTTTAGCTTCGTCTAGGAAGGGATAACGGTGGACGACGTGATCACCTTCACACAATTTACAAGGAAATTTGAGATTCTTTTTCTGTCCAGATACTTCGCTTTCACTGGTTGACGATGTGCTTTCAACATGATCATCAGAGGTTGATGACACCGAATTGTGTAAACGAGGAGACCAGTCCCTTAAGATCCAAGGGATGCAAGGACAATCTCGATGATAGTGGTCTCCTTTGCAAATGACACATGGAGATTTAGGTTTATACGATGCGGTGTGAGGATTTTCTCGAGACGATGCATGGTTACCCCTTTTGCTTTTGGTTCTTTCTTCTTCTTTTCCTTTTTCTCTTTCCACTTCTTCTTCTTCTCAGTTACTTGATCTTTAGCTTTACCAACTTTATCAAGCAAGGAGGAAGGAGGAGAGGGAGAAAAAGACAAAGTAGAAGGCTGGGGGTTAACTCTAGTATCATCTAGTTGCTGACTTGATTGTTCAGGAATTACGGTATTCTAAATGACAAAGTTAGAGAAGAGCCATATAGGAAAACCAATCGTCACCCTTGGAAGTGACAATGTGGCCATATGGGGTGCACCAACATCTCCCCAAGAGGAGAAAGGACTAGGATTTCCTCCAAGGGGAAATCCTTGGTTGCTAGACTCCATTTTTCTCAACCTAAAGACCAACGAGGGAACTTGTGATGTTATTCCGATTAAAATAAATTTTAGACGCTTTGACAAAACCTGTTTTTTCAATTTTTAAGAGTCGAGAAAAAACAAAAGATGACTCTAGTTGCCTTCGATTTTTAATGAGCCTGAAGTGACAAGTGCTCAGATGGACCTTTTCCTTTAAGGAGTCTAAAAAGGAATGAAAGAGACTTCTCTAGAAATCTAGGCAGAGGGGATTATCAAACCAAGCGCAAAACTGTAGAATACTTTTTACGGTACAACAGTCAATCTTCCTGAATGTTGTGTTCAGTGCATTGCGATCGATAGGGCGGCAGACACGGCTTTCTAAGGATAAAGGATATAGCCTATTGTGGTCTCCCAATACATACTTGATGGTACGTGGGAGCACAAGTCCGTACTGGCACTTGTCATCTCAGAGTGGAGGAATCACCCAACCAACAATGGAAACAACAGTTACCAAGTTTTGCGACGCCGGAATACTTCTCTAGCCTAGACTTCTAGATGTTGTGCATTAGGTTCCAAAGCATTTTTAGATTCATTAAATTTATTTTATAGTTGATCTTGTTTAAAAATTTTCCTTTCAGGTTCACCATGTGATGTGTATAAAATTGCTAAAATGAAATCTACGATGATAAACAATTGTTTAGTCTTCTTTTGGCAATGAAAATCCTAGCTACTAAGGAAAGAAAATTGAGAGTCTTTCAACAAAGAGCACAGAGCACACGCTAAATGCACTATCCTAAATCAAATGAAGCAGTCTAAATACAAATGCACATGCATGTATTTGTTTTCAGCCTTCTTAATGTATAAATGACAAGAAGAATGCTAAATGCAAATCTGAATTATTTTCAAAGCGACAATACTTAACAAATTTCTTTTCAAAATGAAGTGAAGATAAGGGTGACACTTTGTGATTTCGAAATGAAAACTATTTTTCAACACTTTAAAAACTACTAATTCAAATCATATGCAAGAGTAACAGTACAATCGACTATAAAAAACAATGGGATTCTCTTCTATGACTAAAAACGACACTTACAACAATTTCAGATTAAGAAACGACAGTTCGACTACGCTACTTCTTTGCAAAAGAGAACTGAAAATGGCGCACAATACATAAAAACACTTACAGTTCTTTGCACAATAGAAGCGGAATGATGGAAGAGAAGGGGGTTTTCACAGAGATATACTGACCATAGACAACAAAACTCCTTGATAGAACTAAAAAGAGTGAAGAAATACCGAAGTCTGAAGGTAAAATTAACCTTCCTAACCATCGCACCAGTCACATAGGGAATCCAGTATGCATCTCACCTAATGCACATGGGAAGTGCGATGCATACAGACTGCCTTGAAGGGAAGGTGCGATGGTACCAGTGTGAGACTTTTAACCAATCTTTGCTCACAATTTGCAATTCAGTTCAGGGATTTAGGCCGAGTAAGTGATGTTTAGTAAATGTAAATCACAGGGGTTGACCTAAGGAGGTTACTAGAGCCACCACTTAGGGCAATTAGAATGTTTGCAGATCGATTTTCAATTTATAAACAAAACCCGGAGATAGACTGAAGCAGCATTGATCTATTTTGCAATTGTATAACAAATGCAGTTCGAAGGCTAGCTGGCTTGACTTTAGGCTCCGTCTGTAAGTTTATAAAACAAACAAAGATAGACTGAAAACCAATCTATTCATTCCCCAGCAGAGTCGCCATTTTGTTACTGGGAATAGTGTCCACTCGGAGTTGCTATTCCCACTAAGACTGGTAGCTATCTTAGAAACAAACAAGTAAAGACTACTTTCGTTTTCCTTTATGAAAAACAGATAAGAGTGGAACAAAGGACACAAACCTTAGTCTTACGCTTGGTTCCTTCCTTGATTCCTCTCCTTCTTGATAGATCTTTGCCACTTCTTATTCAGCTACCCAGCTTCAAAGAGCACCTGTGGAATCAAAGCAACATAATACTATCGAAGAACAGAGGTCTATATTCATAAATAACACAGGACCAGATATGTATTAACCACACCAATGCATATATAATCAAACATACATGAATATGGAGGAAAACTTGAATAGCTTTATTAATATCAAGAATAGCAAGAGGAATGCAACCAATTGTTTTGACCCAACATCATACTCCATCAAGAAAGCCCTTCTTCACCTCAAGTAAAGCTTAGATCACCCAACACTATGAAGTTTCACTAGAAAACCGACAACACTTCTCTACAAGATACAACATTCCAGCCTCTGGATCTCTGTGATGAGGGATCCATATATAGATTATTGTAGGGGGGTGAGTCATCTTCTAGGGTTTTGATTAGTGTCCTCTCTCTGATAGTTCTTGATTCCACTTGGAGACTGATGATCTCTTACTCATCCTTGGTCGAAAACAGAGAGGAAAGTGTCAGAGGGGAAGCTTCTGGAAGATTCTATGGTCTTCCACCTCACAAACTGTCTCTACCATTTGTCCATTCTCGCCCATCACACCCTACATTGGGTCCATCTAGTATGAAACGCACTCTTTACACTGGGAAGGTGATATGCATCACACCCTCTGCACTGGGTATTCAGTATGGTCCAGTTTAGACCATTTCTGAGCAGTTTTTAGTGGAAAACTTCTGGGAGATGATGTAATCAGTTGACCTTGTTCCTTTAGGTAGTGAAGCAACACTTTTAGGGACTTAGGAGCCCTCAGTTTATGGACATTTATGATTGGGGTTGCAGTGCCCAAAAATGTCTATAACAGTGTGCCACTCAAGTAATCATATCTTCCTTACATATGAATTACTTGTTATTGATCTTATACAAAATCTAACGACATTACTTTTAAGGCATTTTCTCATTAAGATTTATTTTCCTGACAGTAAGGACTAATAACCTTCAGTTTCCTTGTCTCTTAAACATAGCTATAAGTTATTCATGCATACTTTGCTTATTTATTATTGGCACATAAAAACCCAAGCAATTCAAATTCCATACCTGGGGGAAGAAACCAAATTTTTACATACTATGCCTATTTGTAAGCATCACTAGCAGTACAACCTTGATTCTACAAGTCACAAACTATCAATCCCTGCACAACACCACTATGTGCAACATCCAAGCAACAAAACATGCAGTCTATCACAACACAACAACAAGTCCACACTACTTTATCAATACAATCATTAGGTCAATTACGCTCTTTCCTTCTACTGAACATACTCCCCCTTAATAGGTGTTACACTGAATTTTGTCACCTTGACTATCTGCAGTTATATGGCCCCATCAATAGCCATATTGTCCTCTTTGTCAAGCCCCATACCTCTGCTCTTCATGTCAAAACTTCAAAAGAGAGAAAGTCACTTGAAAACATGCTTATCTCTGGGTACGCAGGTTCTCTCTACCTTGCCTGCGTGTACG
>APFE031272513.1:0-17769 GCA_000404065.3 Pinus taeda | reverse complement strand
AAAAACATGGAAAATTAGCCCACCTACAAATATTAGCCCCTAAACTTTTCCATAATAATCTTTCTAGTGGGACTAGCCCATGAAGAATGGTATTACCTTTCAATTGTATAATTTTATGTCCAGCTACTGTGTCTTCCCATGAAGTGGGATCTTGATCTAACTCTTTTTCCTTGCCTTGATCAAAGGTTGAGTTAGCGAACTCCCCAACTACATCTATAAATCGGCTAATATGTTCATCGTCCTTCAATACCTACCAGTGCTTGACATTATCAGGTATAGAGGGTCTGTATCTGACCTCCACTTCGTACTTGAGAAGTGGATTTTGAGGGGGTTTGAAATTGCTTGCTACTACAACAAGGGAATCAGCTATTATGTTTCCTTTGTTGGGCAGAAATTGGATATTAAAGGCCGAGAAAAAGTTATCAATCAAATCCCATACTTCATTCCGGTAAGTCCTCAATCTGGGGTGTTTAGCCTAGCACTGATTTCTGATTTGCTTTACAATTAGCTCAGAGTCTCCATGCACAATTAAGCATTAAACATTCATATTCCTTTTTGTTTGTAGCCCAAGAAGCAATGCTTCATAATCTTCCACATTGTTGGTTGCCTCAAACTCCATCTTGAATGAGAGGGGTATCAAGTTTCCCTCAGGAGATACCAACAATAATCCTGCTCCATTTCCCTCTTTGGAATTTTCTCCATTAAAGTATAATTTCCACACTTTGTTTTCATTTGTGTTCTGGTGTTCTAACTGCATCTTTAGATGTACTGGTGTTTCTTCTAAGATGGTCTCATCTTCTTCTAGGAACAAGAAGGAGAGGTCACTTTATTTTCCATACACTGGAGAATTTTTAGAACCTTCAGTTGGGGTCATATTTTTTACAATTCTCGACTCTTTGTACAACCTCCTTTCTTCACCTCCAAAAGTGGGAATAGTTGCATAAGTTAGATCTAACTTGATAGAGCCCCCCACCTTGGAACCCCAATACCTAGATAGTAGCATGTCGAATCGAGGGGGAATATTTTCCCTACGATGTCCATCACTACGCTCTTCATAGGGATTTGAGCTAGGTTTACCACCAGATCTTTTATCATTCCCAAGCATTTGACCCTCTTATAGTCAAAGGAGTATAGGTTCTTGTAGGGCCTCGTGATCTGCAAGCCACATTGTTCCATCACAGCTAAGGCCGTGAGGTTATGTGAGGCTCTGAAGTCCAACATGAAGTTATGCAATAAAAGGTCATGAACTACCAAGGTCACATAGAAGGGTGTGGTGGAAGGTTCAAGTGCTTCAACATGAGGCCCAAAAACAACCATTGGTATTTCTTCTTTAAGGTTTAAACAATCACAGTTCGGTGCTAAGGTGGATGGAAGCATGAACTGAGAGACTTGAACTTTATAAGTGGGTTGATTTAGAAGTTCAATTAGAGGAACATGAACCTTTACCTTTTCAAGTTCCCTCTAAAGATTGAATGCAAGTTGGCCTTTTTCTACACCTCCTAGATCTGCTTCTCTTTCCTTATCATTGGTAGTTTTTATCAGAACATGTGCCTTCTTTTATGTGTGTTCCTCAGAGTTATTGCATTCCTTATTTGAGGAGACTTTTACCTTGGATGCATCATGATTCAGCTTACCTTTCACTTTATCTGGAACTAGGGGAATATCTTGGGGAGAAGTTCCCTCTTGTTTTTCTGGTTCCCTCAACCTCTTTCTTGAAGATCTCAGATCATACCTTTGGTGTAGTTGTGCTTTCATGAAATCTACAAATTGTTTACAATAGTCACCTATGTCCTCTTCATTTTTTGTTGCTTCTCTATCATGACTTGTCTCCTGCTGAGCCATATTTTCATGTTCTTATTTAGAGAAAGAGGAATACAAGTTTCCCTGCATCTCATGTGTATTCAATGGTTGTTCATCGGGATCATCTTCTAAATATAGAGGATGAGGGACCTAATCAAGTTGGTCCTTTCTTTCCCTTGGAAGTATATGCAATGGTGGCCTTCTGTACTATGGCTTATAACCTCAGTTGTTACCTTGAGCATTCGATTTCGGGAAACTCTTGTTCTCCAACTCAAGCTTCACCACCTTATGCAATAAACTCTTGATGAGTTTATCCATTTATTCCCATTTTAGATCCGATGATTCTTTAGCTTGACTAGAGGAAGATGTTTCTTCTTCCCTCCTTTTCTTCTCAGTAGGTTCATCATTACCTCTTTACTTCCCTGCTGAGGTGAAATTTCTTCTACCTAAGCATCAACTTGGAGTTGATCCAAAGTGCAAGACTTCCTTTCTCTTAGGGTAAAAGTCATATTCAAAGGCCCCCACAAATACTACGCAAGTAGCAGCTTGAGGGGACTTTATCTCATGAGGTAGGTTATTATACTACTTATTGAACCTTTTTATGAATTCTGAAATATCCTCTTTTGGCTTCTTCCTTATAGCATTGAACTCTGTGAAGACATACTCATGATTTATCTTTTCACCTCACTTTTGTGTGAAAGAGTTTTCGAGTTCCTCCCAGGTAGTGATGGAGGCATTAGGTAGGGCTTTAAACCATTTTTTGGTTTCTCCATCAAGGGATTGTACAAAGAGTCTCAAGACCACATCCAGTTGTTCTACATTTAGATTCTCAACAAAAGCACAAAAGGTTTCAATCTATCTCTGTGTAGTTTTTTCATCCTCCCCATTGAACTTAGGAAAAAGATTTAGGTAGTCCTGAGGCATAGCACTTAGAAGTTGAGGTAAATCAAAAGGGGCATATTTATTCAATAAGAAACCCAGAACAACCATCTATATTAATGGAGGGGGGTTGATATTTGTCGAAGGAAGTTGGGCCAAAACCACGGTGGTTGGAGTGGCTAAACTGAGAGCAGGGTATGTAAGGATCTTAGAAGTAAATTATGAGAAGTGAATGATAGTGGGTTGGGAGCTAGATGAGGAGGCTTCAAAGAATGATGAGACAGTAGCATAGGTAGTAGCAGTTTTCTCCTTCCAGACTCTCCTAAAAATTAATTTCTCTAGGTCAGATATAGATGGGGTTTTCTGCTGAGAGGTATCTGAGTGAGTGTGAGGCTTTCTAAAAGCAAGGATGATAAATAATAATGGGATTTGTGGAGCCATCAAGGTGATGAGGATGCAATCATAATGTCTTTTCTCACCTACACAACGAGTGCTTAACTTGTGGTATCCCAGGGGAAAAATCCTTCAATATTTTCCATGGAAACGATGCCAGAAGATGTTGTCACTTCGAGAGACATCCTTGGATTTCTTACAATACCAGTGCCTCGAACATCTAGATTTTGTGTGTCTCATACGATTCTCGGGAAACTGGAAACATCACATATATTTTGTATATATGTATTCAAAATATATATATTAAACAACATGGGTTGGTTCATTCATCTAAAGACGTAAGCCATGTCTTTTTGGTACTTCTTCACATATAAAACTCATATAAATATATGCATAAACTAGTGGAGGCCAAGTAGTTCAAGGACCTACAGTTTAATAAGCTTCGATAGAGAAATAAGAGAGTATAAGGAGAAGGAGTAACTCATCACATAGAGCTTGAAGCATCAGGAATTCTACACTTATTTCATAGAGCTTGAAGCCTCCATAATTATACACTTATCTAAGTTAATGGTAGATGTTGAAAAATATGCAACAAGAAATGTTAAATTTAGAATGTGCTAAAAATAGACCTGCTAAAAATAGCATGTCTAAAAATAGTAGTTTGGCTAGTGAGGTCATTGGCCACATTGGGTGAGAGGTGAAACTGCTAAAAATAGAAAGTTCTAAAAATAGCATTTCTGGTCCCTTCCATTATAGGCAAGTCCTGTTATCTATGGAGTAAGATTAATTTTGGTCCTAACAGTAGTTTTTAAATAATTAATTAATCTCCACGAGTTTATTATTTGGAAAATTAAACTTGAAAGCTTGTGAGATCAGTTCAATTTATTTTTCTCCCTTGATTTAGAAGTTATCCCTTGATTAAAGGAGATAAGGTTTAGTTATAGAATGGAGGATCATTTGACTTAGTATTTACTAGTCAAAGTCCAGTAGATTATTTTAACAAGTTTGTTAAATACTGAAATAGTTTGTTAATGCTTGCATGCATGTGAAACTATTATTTTAGAATAACTGGAATTCCCTCATGGATATATTGCATGTAAGATTCAGCGGAGACCCAAATTGAGGTCGATTAGGGCAGTGTTTACTATCAGATGCTGGATATTTCTAGTAAGTTTATTCCTTGCATGGAGAAGGAATGGAGCTTTTGGAGGACCTTGTGTAGCCTATATATTCAGGCCTAGGTAGTCCAATGAGTTATTCTTCTATCTTCATATAGTCATTGAGAAATGGATAGCTTTGAGAGCTGATCTTGTATTGTGAAGAGGATTTCACTTGATGATAATACATGGTTGGGTTATGCTGGTGCTTTCCTTGGATATATCTTGTGTTATGTGTGATTATTTCTCTTGATCAGTTATGCATGTTTCTACTTGATGTTGCTCATGAATTTTATTATGCTTCTGCTTAATGTTTTGTAGAAGTAGAACAAGTATTATGCTTTAGGACATTGCACATATCTATTTGTTCTACAGGTGAAATTTCTACAGTAGACATAATGGATGAAAGAGGATGGGTGCGATGATTCATGGAGTGCAATTTTAAAGATATAATATCAAAGATCCATACAGGAACATGCATTAACAAGTCAATACAAATGAATCTATAAGAGCATATGAAACATTTCTAGCAACTACGATTACATGAATTCAGAGAGGAAACATGAACATAATGGAATTTAACAGAGGGATAACATACTGTAGTAATCCAAGGGGGAATCACCACCATGTTCTTAATATTTTGAAATATGCATATCATAAAGTCATACAGTCTTGAATATAACATGTAGCTCTTTCTTTAGGATTCTGAACCTTTGTGAAGTGTTGCTTCCCACTATTTATCTGGAGAGGGGAGCATTGAACAGTAATTACAACAAAATATCTTCAGTCAAGCCTCAGTTGTCAAATCAACTAGTTGTCTTGGCTTGGGATGGCTTTGTGGCCCAAAACTCACTATAAAATATTAATTTCTTCATTAAATGGTCGACACATTACATGATTACAAAATAGGTCAACAATTAGATGGAAACACCAACAAAATCTCTCCATGCCCATCCCTGGGATTGCCTTTTCTTAGGTTGTTTCTTTCCCATGGTTTGGCCACCTGCATCACTCGGTCGATTCTTGTTTCTTTTTCCTTTACTACTCGGATCATTTTTTCTTCAAAACTAGGAGTGGTCAATTATTATTTTAATGCCACAGTACAGGAGCAGAGGTCACCTAGGCAGTACTTCATCTTCCCTCTGCATGGAGCACCATGCTGGACCATCAAGTCCTCCCGAGCTTCCATGTCTTTATTTACTCTGTTAGCGTCAACCTTGGTTTTGTGTCACAAGGGGCCTTTTTGGGTCAGCCCATGTTGATTTTGAATGTTGCATCTCCTTTCTTAAATGCCTCAGCTACTGACCCACCATGCCTTTAAAGTTTTTCATTACTTTATCACTGAGTTATCACATCGGGGTTTTGCATTAAAGGTCCTTACGAGATGGGACATTCCAGTCTACTTTAGCCCCTTTTTCTTCATGTTACTGGGGGCTACGACCAAGCCTTTAGTCTTTGGGTGCTAGGACCTTTGGGCTCCTATTTGTGAGGCTCAGCCCTTTGTTAAATAGAATCCCGCATATTGGTGATTTCTGATTCTCACCTTCAATGTCTCCCCTTAACACTTTCAATCGCCAATATGTGGGATTGGGCCTACTCGGGATGTCACAATCGCCCATTTCATAGTATTTCCTTTGTGTTCTCTCCTTGACACTTGCAATCACTGATATGTGGGGTTAGGCCCACCCAGGATATCACAATCAGCCATTTCATAGTATTACCTTTGTTTGCTTTGTTTGATGGCTGTTGCTAGATATACGCCGAAAAAATACCCTCGTCGTCCCACTGAGCGGATGTGAAATAGACACTTTAATGGTTGTTGATCTAGGTCGTTGATCTGGGTTGATTCAATCTGGGTAATTTATTTGAGCCAATTCAATTTGGGTTGTTGATCTACACCTGTTGGTATCGTAATCACAATACAAGAGAGGGCCTTTTTACCATATTTCATAGTGCTTGCCGATTGTTCGGACGCAAAACTTCAATAAAGCATGATACATAAAATATCACATCTGGGAGGATTCTTGCACATCACAATCGCAAGTTGGAAGGGACTTCAGTGGAGGAGGGACACTGACTTACATGGTCCCTAATTGCGATATCGCAATCGACAGTGGAAATAATTATCGCAATTGGCGAGAAGGAGGAGTGACAGAACTTGGATATTGCAATCGGCGGGGAAACTTTGCGATATGTGATATCACAATCGCAAAAGTTAGAAAGGGAGACAAGCGGATATGTATCACAAAAATGGAAGGGGTCGATAATGATTATGGTTTGTGGGTCCCGATGCTTAAAAATGGTTTTGGCATGATTTCTTAATGTTTTAAAAAATTTCAAAGGGGAATGGGAAACATGGCTAGAGTTGGATATACAAAGGGATTTCAGCTAGAGTTAAAAAATGGCTCATTACAGCTAGAGTTTAAAAAACAAAGGAAGAAATGGGGTTTGTGAAAGAAATGGTTTTAAGAGAATTTGGAAATTTCTCCAAAACAATTTAAACTCGACTTGTTCTTCCTCCTTTAATCTCAAATTTGCAAAGCACAACAACCTCTTTCAGAAAAGTAGCAGATAGATGCAAATGATTGATCAAACTAAAAATTATTTCTAGGGGTTATCATGGATAACATATGGCTTGGAGGCTAGCTCCAACATCTATGTTCTTTTTTCCCTCTTTGTACAACTGGAACTCTCTTATCCCCAAATTTTTTTAGTGAAAGTGCCGAGATGTTTTGACTGAAGGAGTGAAACCCTAGAATTATAGTTTCTATTACTAAATGTTAGGCAAAAAATACCAAAATTTCCTAAAATATAAATAGAAGAAGCATATTTGATTGGGAAACCTCCTTTTTCATACAAGAATGAGATGGGATGATTCTAAAATTGGATCTCCTCAGTAAATATATAGGAGACAATGGATACAATTACAATTAAAGGTTCAAGCTAAAAACACTAATATAAAAATAGAAATATAACTCACTATCTAGGGCTTTACATAGGAGTTATTGCTTAACATGGGGCTTCTAGGGCTTAACATTAAAACTACTTGAATTTAAACCTGAGGTTTAGGATTATCAAGTAGAATTGGTTGAAGCTAAACATAAGGAGCCATAGTCAAAAAAAGGAAGGAATCCAAGGATCTCCCTAGCTAATTAAGTACATGATATCAAGGTCATGCAATCCATCATAGCTAGGAGGCTACTAATAATTCTAAGGTCGAATAAGTTTTGTGTGTGAATGCACCTTATTTTTGTACTCAAAATCTCATATTGTATTAGTCCACACAATATGATAAGGTCAACAAAAGATTAAAGTTAAATAGATCAAACAAGCTAACCAAAGGGACGCTTGACCAAGATTGACCTTGTTAAGTAACCTAGAGTTATAAATAAGTAAAATATTGAATAATATAGGTTATTTTTTATGTTCTTGAGCCTATGATCTTCAACAAGATACAAACAATAATTCCTTTCGAGAAGGCTAAAGTGAGGTTTACTTTTGGTAGAGGATTTTCATCTTGATCTCCTAGGTTATTTCCTATTATAATTTAGGTGTGATTGTGTTGTTGTTATGCATGTGTTTTTATCCTAACATCATGTTATGTCTATGTTTAATTTAATCATGTACATTTAGAATGGAACAAATTTTATCATTATGTTAAGTATTTTTTATGTTAGGATTATTTTGAGTTATTATTTTATGAAACAACCTAATTTCATTGGTTTCAAAGGTAATGACAGTGCATTTGAAGGTTTAAACTACTTTGAACCCAAGAATGGACACTCAATCTTGTTGACCCTTACTTCAACATGAATGTCTAACTATGAAAAAACTCAACCCAGCCCATGTACCATTTATTCAACTTCACTCGATTATTAATGAACTTAACTACCAAATGATTTATGTACAAAATGAAATCCTTTAGAAACAACAAATTCCTTCAATACAATTTGAATTCTTCTACACTAGCATAAAATTTCAAATGACAAGTAGATGGTTCATTCAGATTCTCATAGATAAATACTATCGACTTTCCATCTCAACACAACATAATGTCAATAATTGTTGTGATATCACCCATTATATTTGAAACAATTTGATGAAATTAGGTACCACCAAAATAGTCACTTATATAATTTCCTTTCCACCATCTCAAAATTTTGTTGCATAATCACAAATCATTAAAATCCTCTTGGTTGCATGCACTTAATCATTCATGTGTAGGACCTTATGAAGAATTTACTATAAAATGTTGCAATGACATGAAATTATATCATCATTATAATATTATGAGGCATGGGTCGATCTATAACCACCTTCTCCTTCTCTAAATTCCATGCACAAACCATCCTTGGAAAACATGATCCCAGTGCATACTAATTTCACCTTGAATGATTTACACTTCTTCAAGTCATGCAATTGGTCCTTTCATAATGTTTTAAAAACTAGACTTAGATGTTGTGAATACCTTTGTATGTTATCACGAATTATTAATATATAATTCAAATAAACTACCACAAGCTTCGAAATATATGGTCAAAATACCTTTGTCATTAATCACATGAATGTTCTTAATGTGTTAGTTAATAAAAAACCATAAGCGACCAATCTTATGAATTGGTCTTGGCCTTGCATGTTGTGTTCCACAACTCACCCACTTTATCTAAATGTGATGAAAACCACTCTTCAAATCAATCTTCATGAAGTATTTGATTCCACTCAAACCGTCCAAAAAAAGAATGTGTCCTTAACAATGGATATTTTCACATTTTATTATGATCTTGTATAATTCTTTGAAGTATGTACATATCCTCCATTGTTTATATTTCTTTTGTGTTATCAAAATTGGAACCATGCATGGGCTTAGACTCTCCCTAATCAAATTGTTTGTATTTATTTGGTAGTATCAAAATGGGCATTGTGCATGAGCTCAAACTCTCCCTAATTAATCCCTTTGACAACATCACATCTACATATTGATTTAATTCCTGGATTTCCATCAATCTCATCTTATGCATTTCTTGATTTAGCAATCAAGGTAATTTGGTGCATTATCTTCAACTCCAATGGTAATCAATATAGAAATTTGTTATGATATATCAAAGTACTTTTGTAACAAAATTTTCACATCTATAGGGATATATTTCTTGCACTTTGTTTTCTTGTTGCACTATGTTATTTTCATTGGCATAATATCATGGTATTCCTTTGTCTTTGTCATTGCAACTAGAATAACCCTTTTTCACTAATAACTATAACATTTGTCTTGATTTCTTGTCCTTCATTAGTAACAACTAGAATCTTCAACCATTCTTGGTGACGATGTAGGTGTTCCTTCCCATCAAATGACATACTTGAATGATATTGTTATACCTCCAATATTATATTTGTCTTTCAAGATATTCCTTTGTGGTTTATCGTAATTGAGCACTTCTTGTTTCCTCTCTAGGATGATCATTACCATGTGCATTATTAAGTTTTCTTCATTTTCTATGGTTTTACAACTAGTTTTTAGTTCTTTGAAGTCTTTCTTTCGATAACTAAGTTCTCTACTCATTTCTATGTGCAATATTTCTATATGGATGCTCAAATTACTTATGTCCCTCTTCTTCAAAACTACATAAATAAATATATCATTGCTAACCAAGTATCTTCATCATCATTTGAATTCCTTGTGACCTTTACCTTTTCTTTTCCTTGTTGTGGTATTTTGTTATGCAACGTTATCATTTCACAACGTGCATCTTCCAAGTTTTTTTAACAGAATTTTGACCTCTACCACCACAAAAACCTCTTCATTTGTCAAAGTCATTTTCATTGGAATTGCATGGTAACTTATTGATCTAGATCTTGGGGGCTAAGATATAAGAGGCTTGAATTTCGAGAGAGGAGGATAGAAAACATACAAATATGCCATGAAATTGATCACAATAACATTGATAAAAATGAAAGAATTGAATACATCACAAAATAAAGAGAGAAAGATTTGGAGAAGGAGGATTTCATGAAGAAGAACCATTACATGCAATGAGGCCAAGTTTGGGACTTCTCCTTCCCAATCTTTACCCTTTTCCTATTGTTTGTTTATAAGGTATCTTGTTGATGGAGCCAACTTTAATTAATGTTTACTCCATCATTTGTATATCTATCAAGTTCCCTTTTACATAAAAATAGGATTTGTGACCTATACAATCGAACATTGAATATATCCCCACTAAGTTTTAGATCGATCGTCCCCCCTTAAAAAATGATGGTCCTCATCAATCAAAATTCTAAAAAAGAGAGACCCCATTATATTTAATGTACCATAATGATTACAATATGCCATGAGCCAATGAACATAAGAGTTTTGTGTGGTTAACCCATAACCATGGGTTTGTGGATGACCCATAATCATCATGATTAAAATGTGCGAAGTGCTAACGAAAATAAGCATTTTTCATGGTTAACCCATAACCATAGGTTTATGGATGACCCATAATTGAGTTGGAAATGGAAAAAATGGAGAATGGTTTTGTGTGGTTTATCCATAACTGTGGGTTTTTTATAGTTTTTCTGGCAATGGATCTCTTGCTACAACTTTGTTAAGGACTTTTTCTACATGTAATGAAATAAAATTATGTCGAAGACCCATTTTAGGTATTGAAGGGACTTTTCCCTTGTCATAAAATACTTACTCTATAATGATCTATGGAGTGAGAAACCATTCCTGAAACTCATGGTAGCATTCATGTCACTTTAAAAACATGTGGTATTTTAATCAATGATATCTCTCAAACCAAGAAACCAAATCAAATTCTATAAAAAACCCCATTTGAGCTGATGGAAAATCCTTTTAAATGAGATATCATGCACCCTATGAAGTGTTTTATAAAGGTCATGGAACCTGCATGAAGTTTGCTAATTATTGCTTCCTTGTGTTCCATCATTTATTATGTTTCTATGGCATCCATACCACCATGGAAAAGCTGAGAAGCAGCTAAGATGAAGTCATCCAAGATTCTATGTATTGCATGTAATTTTTTAAGCTACGACATGGCTGTATAAATGTACAATTACAATCAATGTGAAGATACAAAGTGCATAGGGAAATAAAGGATACCAAAGGTTTGTAGAGAAACATGGATTTCTATAGACGTCATGTAATCAAGTCCATGTTGTAGACCAATGGATGTACTGAATACATGCAAGAATGATCCTTCAACGGTGAATGAAAATTTGAGTATAGAAAACCTCGTAATGCTTGTGGATCAATTGTGACACTTACAGTGTATGGCCAAGCAAATTGACTCCAAAATTTCCAAAAAGAGGTTGGTGGTTGCTGCAAAAATTTGAAATTGAAATATGATTCAAAATCGCATTCCCATGGAGTTGTAAATATCTTTGAAACCACTAATTCGAATCTTAGGGGCTAAGATCCAGGAGGCTTGGATGTCAATAGAGGAAGAGAGAAAACTTACAGATTTTCCATGAAACTAATCACAAGACCATTGATAAAAATTCAAGAATTGACTACATCACAAAAGAGAGAGAAAGAATTAGAGAAGGAGGTTTCATTAAGAAGAACCATTACATGAAATGAGGCCAACTTTGGGACCTCTCCTTCCTAACCTTCACTCTTTTCTTATTGCATTTAGATAAGGTTGTCGAAATATGTAACTAGGTTTGGTCTTCATAATTACATGCGTAATCATGATTTTATGTAATTAATGTAACTTAAGAAAAATAAAATTATTTTATTCTTGAGACATGGGTTCCATGCTCAAGGAATTTTATTTTTATAGATCAAGCTCCCACTGTGAGATATTAGGATTGGTTGTTAAGTCATAAATTCAATTGAGTCATTGTCATGTATTGAAGACCCATTTGGGCATGTTACATATTGTAAAAGAGAAATTGTTTGATTCAAAATAACCCTCCAAGATCAAGTCAAGTGCTAACAATCAAGTTGACCTTAGACAATGACAATTCAACCTAATATCAAGTGACTGGAAGCCTATATATAGGGCACTCCACCTCGTTCAAGGAATGCACTTCACTCACTTACAAGTTCAATGAAAGGGATCAAGAAGTAGCATCAAGTAAAGTGAATAAGAGGAGGACAAGAAGGAAGGAAGATCGAAGGAATTATGGATCTGTTTTGGGATATTTCAGTTCACACGTGTGAAGAGATTAGGGCTCTTCCTTCTACAACAAATCAGAAGTAGAGCCATCTCAAGGAAGTCCAAATAAGTCAAGGAAAGGACCTACATTGCAAGTCAAATTGATAGAGAAGTTAGCACAAGTCAAGAGAAGGAGAAAAAGGGTTAGAATTTCCCTATTTGTGTCCACATGTACGAAGATTGCAGTCATCTTTAGGAGGCCAAGAATTACAGGAAGAAAGTAATGAAAACTTCAGACTTGAGTTGCAGGACTGAGGGTGAATAAAGAAGGAGAAGTTGCAACATCTTCAAGAAAGGGTTGACTTGGTCTTGGAGGGGTTGTTGGTTTAGGGTCTAGGTCTTGTAATTCGTCAATTGAAAGTTCTAAAAGAAGAAGAATTCAATGGATTTTCCTATCAATCTTGGAGAGGTTTTGGCCCTAGCTGATAGCCTACATCTTGTTTCATTTATCTCATTTCTCTTTATCGTTTGTAGTTGTTTTATGAATAAGAACACATAATAACAATCAAGTAAAGAAGAACCTAATTAAGAAAAGTAATAGGTATTCACAAGTAGTTATAATTTCTAGAGAAATCATCTTATCTCTTTGCCCTAGATTTCTCAATATGGAATCAGAGTTAAGGTAACAATCTAAGGAAGGGAAGCTCAATAAGGGACAGTCAAGCACTCAAGAACCAAGGTAATATAAGGATATCAAGGGCATCAAAGAATCAATAATATCCTCTCATCTCCAAGGCATTTTGAACACAAAGGATACATCACCATCTTGAAGGAAGTGTCAAAACCCTAGATCGATCAAAGAATAAGTCCACAATTAAAGCATTATTGGCATCCTCGCTCAAATCATCATCACAAGGAAGGAGACCTAAAAAGACCCTAACTCTACTTAAATTGAATAAATTGTCAAATCAAAGCATCTTGAAGTATACTCATCCAAGGGAAGCAAGAAGTAAGGAGATGTTGGCATCATCAAAGGATTCAAGGTGATCTCCCTCTCTTTGGAGTCAAGAATCACTTTTGAATAAAACCATCCTCATTAAGAAGAGGTTTTTTATTATCTATATCATCATAAAATTCAAGAAGGCAGCAGGTTGAAGGAACATCTTCACAATTAAGTATATTTATGTCTACATTTGAATCTGTCAAAATGTCTTTTTGCAAAGAAAGCAAAAAACTAGTTGGGGCTTCAAACTTTCTTGCATGGAAGAAAATGACAAATTTGAACCTCAAATAAAATGAGGTCATGGAACATGTTAAGGGCTCAATCACCAAACCTCCAAAGGAATATGCTCAAGAAATTGCAAGGTATATGAAAGGATATGTAAGGGCTCAAAGGATTCTCATATAATCCATCAAGGGTCTCCTCATTCCATATGTATCAAAATTAGAAACATCACTAATAAATACATGACAAACTTGTTAAGGAAAGAACTCTACAAGATGAATATATCAAAAGAACAAGGAATAGCCTCAAACTTTATGAGGATATATGAAATAATATATCAACTACAAGAATTGGGAGAGAGAATGATTGAAAAGGAGATGAATACTTTAGTGCTTAATGCACTATTAGAAGAATGGGGCATCTTCACATCAACTATCTATGGGAAGAAGGAAGCTACTCCATTCAATGATTTATGGTCACTATGAAAAATTGAAGAAACCAAGTTGAACGAAAAATATGATGTAAGATCAAATGAACAAACTCAAGCATATGTTGCTATGGCAAAAAGAAAAGGGAAGTTTGGGAAATTTGGTCCTCATAAGAGAAAGAATAATATGGCAAAGGTTCAATGCTATGAATGTCAAGAATATGGTAACTACAAGAGATATTTCCCTAAACTCAAGAAGGGAAACAAAAAAAGAGGAAGGGAAGAATCCCATATCACTGAGGAAATGGAGGAAATTGAAAAGAATAAATCCAAGAATGAGGAAGTAAAAGATATCTACTATGCTTGAGATAGTCTTCCTCACCTAATTATTTTCAAGTTTCTATTTTAAATTTTTTCTGTTGTATAGCTATCATGATAAGAGCCACTAAGAAGTATGATAGGATGCATCATGGAATCATAGAAGTATGTGATTGAAAGAAAAATATTGTGACATCATTATAAAGAAGCATGAAAAATAGTTGAAATAGAAGTCTATGGAAAGTCACCTATAGAAGGATGTAGCTCTTGGTAACCTCATTAGAAGCATATCTAGTATTTATGATAAGAGGAAAGTCATATAGTATAAATCTCATCAAACATAATTCAACAGGATCATTTGTTGGATAAGGATGATCAAGATCGTCTGTTGCAATCTTCATTGGAAGGTACACCTATTGGAACAAGAGAGTATCTCGCTGAGAACTCCACCACATATGAGATTCATGGAATGATAGTATGATCTCAAAAGAAGCGAAGCAGGTTAAGGTGATTGAATTTCTTCAATCAAGAAATTTGTTGAAGGAAGTCTAGATGACCTAAAGGAAAAGAGGTATGTATGCTTGTATTTGATAAATTGAGTCATGCCATATAGTTGCAAATAGCATGAACAAATTCTCTACCTCAATAGCATGATCAAAAGAAAGGGATATCTCCCTTTGGAAGGATACATAAAGGCATGACTCACACATTGACTAGATGAAATCAACATAATATGTCCTCATATGGAATATGATATGATTAAAAAAGTTTAAGGAACTATGATTGGAAGTTTCTGGAGAGAAATGTGTGAATAAAGAAAGGAAGAGATCATGAAAGATGCAACTATGGAGAAGGAAATCAACATCCAAGAACTAAAAGATTTGACTATGATATCTCCATAGAAAAGTTATAAAGACCCTAATGAAGTCTAAAAAAGAAGGATACCCTTGACATTGTATCTATTTTTGGAGATGTGTCAATATGTTTGCAGGATGTTGATGTCAGTAAGGAGATGTCATGACGAACGATCATAACAAAGGTAATATTCATTTAATATTTTGGATTGACATCTGGATGGGCTAATGTAGGGTTTCCAAGGGAATATCTGTAGATGTCATCTACAACTAATGCTAATTTGGTAGGATTAAAGATCCTAAAGGAAATATGATATGAAGAAGGTAGCAAGGCATGAAGGAAGGCCATATATGGACTAATGAATCACTTTCCAATGAAAAGAAGGACTACATGATTGACAATATTCATGAATGAAATTTATGGATGGTCTGTACCCTACCAAGAAATCCCAAAAAGATGTAGGCTCTGTATCAAAGAAGAAATTCATGAAATTGAAAGAGGAATTCCTACAAGCAGCTGGTTGTCCCATGATCTCCACCTAGAAGCATGTTGGAAGCAAGGCCTAGTCAAGAGGGAGCTTAGTAAAGTCCCTAGTTAAGGGGGAGATTGTGTACATTCCTTCATTGGACTAGGAATATCCTCTCTGATTGAGAGGGAGAGATAGACACATCATTCTTGGCTTCACTTGGGAAGAAGGAATGGAGGATTGGGTAAGAATCTAGCACCTAGTACTCTTTGAGGATGTGGTAGGGCATCCAAGATAAGAGTAGTCGTAGAGGACCCATATTCTTTGAGGATTGGGAATCCAAGATAAGAATAGTCCTGGTGGAACATACTTCCAGAGAACCCAGGTAGGGTATGTTTCGAGAGAGATAATGATGAGGGTGTCAATACATCATTGGTCTCGCTAGCATTGTGTTCTGATCTTGTGGAGAGATAGAGTGGTTAGTTAAGGCCTTCTTATGTGACAATGCTAGATGATATGTTGCTATACATATGGGTTACCAATCTGACTCTTCTTATGAAAATTCTTCATATTAACAATGTCCAAGTACATTGTATGGATTATGAATACCTCCCTAGTTAAGAGGAGTGTTGAAATATGTAACTAGGTTTGGTCTTCATAATGACATATCTAATCATGATTTGATGTAATTAATGTAAAGAAGAAAAATAAAATTATTTTATGCTGGAGACATGGGTTTCATGCTCAAGGAATTTTATTTTTATAGATCAAGCTCCCATTGTGAGCTATTAGGATTGGTTGTTAAGTCATAAATTCAATTGAGTCATTGTCATGTGTTGAAGACCCATTTGGGAATGTTACATATTGTAAAAGATAAATTATTTGAGTCAAAATAACCCTCCAAGATCAAGACAAGTGCTAACAATCAAGTCGGCCTTAAACAATGACAAGTCAATCTAATATCAAGTAACTGGAAGCCTATATATAGGGTAATCCGCCTCATTCAAGGAACACACTTCACTCACTTAAAAGTTTGAAAAAAGGGATCAAGAAGCACGATCAAGTCAAGCGAAGAATAGGAGAAGGAAGGAAGATCGAACGAATTTTGGATATGTTTTGGGATATTTCAGTTCACACATGAGAAGAGATTAGGGATCTTCCTTCTGCAGCAAATAAGAAGTACAAAAATCTCTAGGAAGATGAAATAAGGTCATCTCAAGGAAAGGACCTACATTGCAAGCTTAATTGATAGAGAAGTTAGCTAAGTCAAGCGAAGGAGAAAAAGGGTTAGAATTGACCTATTTCTCTCCACATATGCGAAGATTGCAGTCATCTTCAGGAGGCTAAGAATTGCAGGAAGAAAGGGCCAAAAAATTCAGACTTGAGTTGCAGAACCGAGGGTGAAGAAAGAAGGATAAGTTGCAGCATCTTTAAGCAATGATTGACGTGGTCTTTTAGGGGTTGTTGTTCTAGGGTCTAGGTCTTTGAATTCACCAATTGAAAGTTCTATAAGAAGAAGAATTCAATGGGTTTTCCTCTCAAGCTTGGAGAGGTTTTGGCCATGGTTGATAGCCTACATCTAGTTTCATTTGTCTCATTGTTCTTTATGGTTTGGAAGTAATTTGATGAATAAGAACACATAATAATAATCAAGTAAATAAGAACCTAATTAAGAAAAGTAAAAGGTCTTCACAAGCAGTTGCCATTGCTAGAGAAAGAATCCCATCTCTTTTCCCTAGATTTCCCAACAGTCTTGTTGATGGAGTCAACTTTAATTAGGGTTTACTATGTTAGTAGCATATCTATCAAGTTCCCTTTTACATAAAAATAGGACTTTATGAATTATACATTTGAGCTTAGACTATAACCCCCTCCCCCTCCCCAAAGATTTCGAACAATAGAATCTTCCATATCTTCCAAACTTTTTAAATAGAATTGTGACCTCTATCACCACAATTACCTCTTCTTTTGTCAAATTCCTTTTAATTGTTGAAAATAGAAACAAGAAATGTTAAAAATAGAAGTGCTAAAAATGTCACTACTATAAATAGCATTTCGGGGTACATTCCAATTTTAGCTAGTCACTAAACTAAAATTGAGAATTAAAATTCGAATTTGATCTTAGCAGTTGTTTGTAAAATAATTAA
>APFE031272494.1:0-16787 GCA_000404065.3 Pinus taeda | reverse complement strand
TTCCAGGAACATAATAGACATCTGCTATGGTTTTCTTTTCACCTTTCTTTGTAAATATTTTAACTTCTCATTTTCCCATAACATAAATTTTACTATCAGTCCCAAGTGTGACTTGTGATTTCACATTTTGATCTAAAGTAGAAAACAGGGCTTTGTTTCCTGTCATATGGTTGCTGCAAGTGGAGTCTAGAAACCATATATCATCACTCTTTGTTTCAGCCATGTTACAAGCTAAAAGCACATTATTTTGGATGATATTTTCTCTAGTGATATTTTCACTAGTTCTATTACTCATACCATGCTACTTCTTCCTACATTCATTTGCATAATTCCCATATTTTTTAGAATAATAACATTGGACATTGGATTTTTCATACCTTTGTCCTTGAGCATGATGTTGTCCACTTTGTTGGCTGTTGCCTTGGCCTTGGTTCTAATTTGGATTGCTACCTCTTCGTTGAGAATTTAATGGACTGTTTCTTCCACATCTGTTTTGGCTTTTGCCTCTTCCTCTCTTGTTTCCTCTGCCTTGACCTCTTCCTCTTCCAAAAGACATCTGGGTCTTGAAGGCTTGTTCTAGAGATTAGTTTTCATTTCTACTCAACCTCTTCTCATGTGTTACCAGTGATGCATGAAGTTCATCAACTGAAAAGTTTCAGAGATCATCTGTCTCTTCTAAGGTGGTGACAATCACATCAAACTTTGAGGGTAGGATCCTCAACAATTTCTCCACAATCCTCCTTTCTTCAAGAATTTCTCCATGAGTCCTTATCTGTGTGACCAGACCAATTACATGTGTGAAGAATGAGTCAATATTGTCTGACTCCTTCAAGCAAAGATTTTCAAAATCTCTCCTCAGCAACTGTAGTTTTGTTGTCTTCACTTTCTCCATGCCTTGATAGGCTGTCTTGAGAGTTTTCCATGCTTCTTTGGATGTCTTGGCTGTTGCTATCCTTGGAAACACACTCTCATGTACTGCTTGATATAAGAAGAGGAAGGCTTTAGAATCCTTCTTCTTATAGCTCTTCATCCGTTCTTTCTCCGCCTGAGTTAAATTGTTAAACTCATTTTCATCTGCTGGTTCTTCAAATCCATCCTCAACAAATTCCCATAAATCTTGTGAGGCAAACAGGGCACTCATGGTTATTGCCCAATAGTCATAGTTCTTCCCATTAAACTGTGGGAGCTGGGTATTACAGATACCCATGCTAGTGCTGGTGCTGGCGCTGGTGCCAACCATTCTTTCACTCTAAACTATGCTTCTAAATACTTGTTTGTATATTTAAAACAATTGTCTGTCTTCAACAACAACACACAAAAAAATTTGTAAAATACCTTGGATTTTTGATTGAGTCTTCACACTGCTGAGCTTTTCCAACAAGAAATCCTTCCTTCATCTTCTTTGACACCTTCAAAGAGCCTGGACTAGCTCTGATACCATTGTTGGGAATTTCTAATATTTCCAAACAAAACGAACAGAAAATGATGCTCTGTTTCTTTACACAGGATCTTAACACAGTGGAAACTAAAATTTGTTTGCTGCAGACAGAGTTTCAGCAACACACATAAAACTTGTATTCATTAAAACACTGTTGTTACAAAAGATTGGTCTTCCTCTATCAGAGGGATTACACAGGAATACTTCAGTTCCACAAGAAAAAAAACTTCTCTGCACTGTTGTGCATTACCTCTCATCAATCATATTACATCATTTTCTGAATATATATATATATATATATATATAGCATCAGTTTACAAAATATCTCTACTAACCTATGCATGGAGAGGTCTTGATTAACCAGCAACCACATTTACTATCAGATATAATCTTTGATACAATCTGCTGATCTTAATGAACAAAATCGGCTTTTCCTGGTGCTCTGCAGTCCTCCTCTGACCAGGTGGTATATAATATGGAACATGCTCCATCACTGATTAATGGTTGAACTACTCGAGGCTGTCCTGTTGCCACTTTGGCCGTTCTCTTCTTTAAATGCAGTGAGTGAGAAGTAATGGCGCAAAGTGTTCGATGCGGCCTTCTTCCTCCTTCGAGAACACAAAACAGGTTAAGGGCGTAAAGGCAGTATGCCGGTGGTGTGCTCAGGGTGAGAATAAATAACGGCTGTCAGATCCATAGATAAATGGTGGAGATCACATCGGAAAAAGGTATTGACAGGTGACGAGGATGGCAGGGATTGTTTGACAAACAAGTGGCGATCTGCGATAGCGATCAGATCGCATCGCAACATCACAATCGGCAAAAGTCACAGGACATAGCAGAGGAAAAAAGGTCGTAGACACAATTTACGATATGTGATAATATCGCATCGCAACGTCGCGTCGGAAGAATTCAAGAGAATAGACGGGGGCAATGGGTATGAATGCGATTTGCGATAAGATCGCATCGCAAAGTAAAATTGTGTTGCAGTTGAAATTATTATTTCAACATAGCTATGCTTGTGATGCAGGAGCATCTAGACCCAGCCAGCAATGTGGAGATTTGTCCACATGTTGTGGTTAAATCCAGTGAAATTTATTTACTGTTGGTCAAAAACAATTCACTGAGGAGGTTGGATTCCTCAAATAAGTTTGCTATTGTAATAAGTGAGAATTGTCCTATTTTAGGTTGGTGATAAGATTGTTTGCATAGGTGTGTTCAGAATTCAGGAAATAGCAGATTTCTGCTACTATTCCTAAAAACAGAAAGATTGCGTTAATGGAAGATGTGATAAGAGCGAGAGAATTCTAGAGAGGTTTTTTTTAGAAGAATCTGTTAGAGATAGCGAGAGTTTTTATGGAGCAAAAGCTCATTTTAGAGGAGAGCGACAGTGTTAATAGGAGTGAGGAGTCTTTGAGCGAAAGCTCAGATTTGAGTGTGAGTATAGCTGTGGTTTAAAATTCATAGTTCTGGAATAATTTAGAAAAAATAAATGAAGTTCTGTTTTATTGGGTATTAGGAGCTTAATGGTATTCTGCCCCAAATCAAATGACAATTGATGATTTTTGTGATAATGGCTGTGCAATTGATTTAAGAACTCGATCTATGTTTGGTTTGGGAATTGGTTGGAATGATAGTTTCCATGTGTTATTTTGTTAATACAAACGTGGCATAGATTAAATCTGTGAGCTGTAAAGGTTTTTAATACGGAAACTCGGCGCAGAGATACTCAGTGAATTCCTGAGTGGATTTAAAAATCCATCTGATGTTTTGCAAATTGGATCCGACAACTCCGTTGGATCGGATCGAAGAGGAGATTTCAAATTGTCACATTCAGTTAACAGAGGGTGTGGACGCAAGGTTAATAAACTGTTTTGAGTTGGAGTCGGATCTGTTGGTAATCATCGCCTCGGCGCTGGAGTCACAATTGACACTTATAGTGGGCTGCCAATCGCAATTTATGAACGCCGATTAATATCATTGCTGATTGATATCCTTTTTCTGCACAGATTGCTTATGATACTGTGGGAAAAGTATTGGGTTCATTGAACCATGTTCGGTGGGTCGTTATGTGTCTGCAGGGTGATGTGTGATACCAAGAGTTGTCAATCAAACTAATTGATTGTTGTTAATTGAGTCTGGCAACCCAGCGTTAAGCGATGACCCATTTTTCAAAAGCTGCGTGCGGAAGGGTAGTCACCGAATCGAATCTGGAGATCCAAGTGCGTTGACAACTTTAGAATCGACGAAATCTGCAGGGTAGAAACAAGTGTCGCCGCTTGAGATTGCTGGATGAAAATCGTGGGGAATTTAGATTCTACGGAAGAGTCCCAAGTTGAATTGTGAACGGAGTCCGATTGAGAGTTGAATCCATCAGAAACTGGTTGAGTGCTATCGAATGCATTGAGCGCATTGAAGGGAAGGACGAACACAGAGCCTTGGTTTCTTTTGGGAACATTAGAATAATAATTTGGTTTAGTTGAAGCAAGGCGCGTTTTGTTAGATTGTATGGTGGTTTAAAGGCTGCTGATAGGTTGAAGTTACCCAAGGCCAGTAGTTTTCATCATGAATACAGTTCGATGGCATGTACTGTAGAAATAGTAAAGGGTGTTTTGGGGCTATTGATCATATTCACGAGCGTGGAAGTGCTCACACAGACTGTATAATAATTGAAGATCATGATGTTGCGGAGGTTTCCTTACGCCAGGTAGACAGTGCTGCTGTATTTCATAATGCGAGTACACGCTTTTGTGATGGAGCTCGCTTTGGTTTTGGTGCTGAGGTTGGAATAAGTACAAGCCGGATACATGCTTGTGGATCTGTAGGAGTTGAAGAGCTTTTAACCACCAGATGGTTGTTGAGAGGTAATGGGGAAATGAATTATAAATTTGCAGAGATAACAAGGTATGTTAAATTCTGGGTATGGATTAATATCAATTTGTGAAACCTGTATATGCATCGAACCTTGAAAAGGATTGAATCGAAAGCTCGATTCGAATGAATGTTAAAACTTCAGTTTGATGAGTCGATCTCATGGTGGGCGCCATTGGCTTATGGGGAATCACACCGTTGGTGTGTAAAAATGTTTATTGAAATTGTCAGGATTGTAGTTAAAGCTGAGATGTATTTTAGATGTATTAAAGAGAGTGTGATTCTGGGTTTGCAGGGATCTCCCTGCATCATTTTTGGTATCAGAGCTTGGCTCTGGTAAATTGAAGAATGTTTGTTTTCTGAATGAAGATAGAAGGTTTTGTTGAAGAGCTGGAATTGCTCTGGGAAAGGATTCAAGTTTCTTTTTATTTAGTTAATCGCATGTGGTGAATGAATGTCAGATTGTGAAACTGATAAAGATGGCAACACAGGCATAGTGAAGAAAGTCTCAGCGGAAAGAACCAGATGCGTTCTTAAAAGCAGAGGTGGCAGTGAACTTAAAGATTCCAACCAGAGATTAGACAGAGAGGACAATTGAAGTGTCTTCGAAAGAGAGAGTGAGAGATTGCAGAAGCCTAGAGGGAGCAAAGGTGTTGCTCAGGAGAAGATTCCAGATAGGGGATCGTGCTTACCAAAAGACTGAGTGAGGAGAGCTTAGTGAGGTAAGATTGCAGTAAGGAGGACTTACTGTTGCAGAGGCTTGATGCAGAGGTGCGCGGGGCTCATGGAAAGAGAGGAGCCGGAAATGACTACAGACAGTGATAGTAGAAGTTCACAAGGGAGCCACAACAGAAAGGAAGATGCCAAAGCAGATGGCATAAGGATGAGTCAAGAAGACTTTGACCGAGAGAAAGCTGAGATAGATTTCCAGATTGGAATATTGATGAAGATGCTGCATAAAAGTGTTTGGACCATGAGGAAACGAGTAAAGTGGCCAAGGCTACGAGAAAGGAGAAATCAGCAAGTGAAGTTAGAGATAGCAGAAGAATTGAGAAAGATTGAGCAGATATTGAGTGCTCAAGAGGAATCAGAGAAACTCAGAGAAGCAGAGGTAGAATTGGAAGTTTCGATTTGCAGACCAGAACAAGGTGAAATGTTGGGAGAAGAGGATAATGAGAGGTCAGCTGAAGATCTCATGGACTACTGGCAGAGTTCAGAACAATTTGAAGATATGTTGACAAAGGAAGCAGATGAGGCAATGAAGCCTTGTGATTTTGATTCTTACAGTTTGTGTATGTTTGCAGGATATGCAGAGAATGATGGACAGCGTCATGAAGTTGTCACCAGGAATGTAGATCTTGAGGTAAAGTATGATGGTGAATCCCTTTTAGAGGAAGAAGGGGTTGATCTATTGAAACAGAAGGAGTTCATAGATGAAATCCTATTTGGTGTGAAACAGTTAGATGAGGTTGATATAAACCAGCAGTCTGAAGACAATTCCATATTGGGACTACAAAAAGGTAAACCGATGAATTTGTTTAATGGAATTGATGAAAGATGCTTACAATATGATGATGTGGAAAGCAGGTCAACTCAGGAAGAATGCCATGAAGCTGAGAAGGAAAATTGTGATGATCTACTGGAGAGATTTTACAAAGAGATAGAATTCTTGGAAAGATTACTCGAGGAACCCAAAGGAGAAACAAAGCCTACCGAACTTAATGGAGGAAAAGGTGCGGAAGACAGCATTACTAAATATGATGCTGAAATCAGCGAAATTGAGTAGCGATTATATGGAGGTGAGAATATATTTGAGGAAATCATTAAATTGCAAAATTGTAGAAGTTGGCAGCAGAATGAAGAACCAGAAATGGGTCTGATAATACAAAGAAAGATAAGTGAAGACCAAAGGTACAGATGGAGACTGAAGAAAAGGGTGAAGTGGAAGCTATTGCAACGGAGGTGGAATAGCACGCTGATGAATGAGTTCAGGAAACTAGAACAGATTCATATTGATTTGAAGTCACCGCAAGAAGGATCAGCTGAAATCCCAAAGATCTATGGTGGAGGATGGGTGCTTGAAGCATCAAAAGGAAATCGAAGGTATTGTATTTTGAAAACTAAAGGTTGTCGTGTGTTTGCAGGTCCTATCGATTTGAGGAAAGACAAACAATTATTGAAGATTGTTCAAGAAATGACTACTCATAGTCATATGCAGAGTAAGGAGGATGGCAAAAGAATTTTTGAATTCAAAGGATACATGAAGTCCTTGAAGATCATTGATCTTGAAGAAAGCCAGAGTGCAGGAGGATTAAAGACAAATATTGCAAACAACGTAGTTAGTAAAGATCATACAGAACTTTTGAGAGAACTTCCAGATAAGATAGCAGATTTGTATAAGTCGAATCTTTTGATAAGGAAGCTATCAAGGAATGAAGAATTGCAAATTAAAGTGAGCAAAACAGCAGCAAGGTATGTGAAAAAGACAGCAGCAGATAATGAGGCATTGCAGCACAAAGGCGAAAGACTTGAGGAACAAACAACAACAGCAATAATCAAGAACAGACTATCAAATCAAGTATGGGATCCAGGAGGACGCAAACCAGAAACGCATGATCAGGAGATCATGGTTAATTTAAACTTTGGGAGTCTGATGCAGGAGCATCTAGACCCAGCCAGCAATGTGGAGATTTGTCCACATGTTGTGGTTAAATCCAGTGAAATTTATTTACTGTTGGTAAAAAACAATTCACTGAGGAGGTTGGATTCCTCAAATAAGTTTGTTATTGTAATAAGTGAGAATTGTCCTATTTTAGGTTGGTGATAAGATTGTTTGCATAGGTGTGTTCAGAATTCAGGAAATAGCAGATTTCTGCTACTATTCCTAAAAACAGAAAGATTGCGTTAATGGAAGATGTGATAAGAGCGAGAGAATTCTAGAGAGGTTTTTTTTAGAAGAATCTGTTAGAGATAGCAAGAGTTTTTATGGAGCAAAAGCTCATTTTAGAGGAGAGCGACAGTGTTAATAGGAGTGAGGAGTCTTTGAGCGAAAGCTCAGATTTGAGTGTGAGTATAGCTGTGGTTTAAAATTCATAGTTCTGGAATAATTTAGAAAAATAAATGAAGTTCTGTTTTATTGGGTATTAGGAGCTTAATGGTATTCTGCCCCAAATCAAATGACAATTGATGATTTTTGTGATAATGGCTGTGCAATTGATTTAAGAACTCGATCTATGTTTGGTTTGGGAATTGGTTGGAATGATAGTTTCCATGTGTTATTTTGTTAATACAAACGTGGCATAGATTAAATCTGTGAGCTGTAAAGGTTTTTAATACGGAAACTCGGCGCAGAGATACTCAGTGAATTCCTGAGTGGATTTAAAAATCCATCTGATGTTTTGCAAATTGGATCCGACAACTCCGTTGGATCGGATCGAAGAGGAGATTTCAAATTGTCACATTCAGTTAACAGAGGGTGTGGACGCAAGGTTAATAAACTGTTTTGAGTTGGAGTCGGATCTGTTGGTAATCATCGCCTCGGCGCTGGAGTCACAATTGACACTTATAGTGGGCTGCCAATCGCAATTTATGAACGCCGATTAATATCATTGCTGATTGATATCCTTTTTCTGCACAGATTGCTTATGATACTGTGGGAAAAGTATTGGGTTCATTGAACCATGTTCGGTGGGTCGTTATGTGTCTGCAGGGGGATGTGTGATACCAAGAGTTGTCAATCAAACTAATTGATTGTTGTTAATTGAGTCTGGCAACCCAGCGTTAAGCGATGACCCATTTTTCAAAAGCTGCGTGCGGAAGGGTAGTCACCGAATCGAATCTGGAGATCCAAGTGCGTTGACAACTTTAGAATCGACGAAATCTGCAGGGTAGAAACAAGTGTCGCCGCTTGAGATTGCTGGATGAAAATCGTGGGGAATTTAGATTCTACGGAAGAGTCCCAAGTTGAATTGTGAACGGAGTCCGATTGAGAGTTGAATCCATCAGAAACTGGTTGAGTGCTATCGAATGCATTGAGCGCATTGAAGGGAAGGACGAACACAGAGCCTTGGTTTCTTTTGGGAACATTAGAATAATAATTTGGTTTAGTTGAAGCAAGGCGCGTTTTGTTAGATTGTATGGTGGTTTAAAGGCTGCTGATAGGTTGAAGTTACCCAAGGCCAGTAGTTTTCATCATGAATACAGTTCGATGGCATGTACTGTAGAAATAGTAAAGGGTGTTTTGGGGCTATTGATCATATTCACGAGCGTGGAAGTGCTCACACAGACTGTATAATAATTGAAGATCATGATGTTGCGGAGGTTTCCTTACGCCAGGTAGACAGTGCTGCTGTATTTCATAATGCGAGTACACGCTTTTGTGATGGAGCTCGCTTTGGTTTTGGTGCTGAGGTTGGAATAAGTACAAGCCGGATACATGCTTGTGGATCTGTAGGAGTTGAAGAGCTTTTAACCACCAGATGGTTGTTGAGAGGTAATGGGGAAATGAATTATAAATTTGCAGAGATAACAAGGTATGTTAAATTCCGGGTATGGATTAATATCAATTTGTGAAACCTGTATATGCATCGAACCTTGAAAAGGATTGAATCGAAAGCTCGATTCGAATGAATGTTAAAACTTCAGTTTGATGAGTCGATCTCATGGTGGGCGCCATTGGCTTATGGAGAATCACACCGTTGGTGTGTAAAAATGTTTATTGAAATTGTCAGGATTGTAGTTAAAGCTGAGATGTATTTTAGATGTATTAAAGAGAGTATGATTCTGGGTTTGCAGGGATCTCCCTGCATCAGCTTGTTATAAATGAAAAATAAGAGCTTTATAAGATGGTGTGTGCACCAAATGATGCTTCATCAGACATAAAAATTCCTACTGTTATGTTGCCAAAGACTGCAGGTGCAAGTTTCCAAAAAATAAGGTAGATCAATTGGAGTAGTCATCTACTCACCTAACCGCCCATTAGTGGATATTGCGAAAGTTTTTCTATGGCTTATGGTTGTAGGAAATATTCTGTGTGCTTCCTTTTAATCAACATGTAATGCTAGAGAGGCATGCAACGAGTACTGCAAGTCATTAAAGGATGATTAACACAAGGGTGTGATTGATATCAGCGTAACATTTACAATTATTTTCGTAGTGATTGCATCATGCGTTTTGATTCTCATACATAGCTGCGATCTTTGAAGCCTCCGCCCAAATCTAAAGAACGAATGAGCAGTGTTGTTTGGGAAGCTTATATCCCATGTTCTAGAACTTTTGATTTAAGTATGATAATGAGTGGTGTTACAGTTCACAAGTGGTAGATCTTATTATACATATGGCCATTTTCGACTCACGATTCTTTGCTTATTTTTTTTTAGATTCTTACCATCCGATTCGTCTGAAGAAGAAACATGTGTTTTCATTTAGATTTATCAAGTTTTATTTTGATTTCGAGAGTCAACATTTAGAGAGTCTACAATTTGTTTGTCAATGAAAATGTCCTCCCGTAATTATACAAACAATTCTGGCATTAGCATTTCTATACATGATCATAATATTTATTTGAGTCTTGCATACAGAGCAAAAAAGAAGACTACGACCTCAACATATGAAGGTAATAAATTTCTAGAAATTTCTATGTTGTTTTAATGTAGATAAAAAAATACTTTTCCTTTTTAATAAAATTTGTTTACTACATTTTCTAGTGTATTTGCTCACTTTTTTTTCGAGAAGGCACTGATTAATTCAAAATTTGGATTGATTAATTATTCATAACAAAAATGCATAACTGTGTATACCTAACTGTCCATGCAGGATTTTAGATGTAGGAAATGTGCAATTCTGCAGCTGAAAAACAATCATGTAACTAAAAAAACAATTATGTAGCTATGTAATCAATTCAATGATCTACTTGTTGGCAATGCATTCTAATCAGAAATTCATAATCACCAGGCCATATCATCTGCCTACTTCATCTTTCACATCAACATCATGTTGCCATGTCACACTCATGCATGACTATTTTCACTTTTTCACAAAAATTTCAAATAAGCATAACTTTCTCATACGAAATTAGTTTTCGACGATTCAAATGTCATTGGAAAGATCTCGACGAGATCTAAACAATGAGAAAGCTTTCATTAGAATTTGAAATAGTAAAATAATGAAGAAATTGCTGACAATACATGACAGGTAACCTAAGACACTAGTTTCGAAATAGGTAAAAATTCATTTGATTTTTCCTGAATTTGTTTTATTAGTACCAATTTTCAATTTATTTTTTTTTGTAGATGTCATAAATAAAGAAATTGATCACCTCTCTCTTTTGATAATCTTACATTTCATTGTAGAAAAAATACTAAGTTTTTTTTGCAGGTTCTAGGAAGATAAACAGATGACCACAAGCAATCAATGTCTCTCAAAGACTACATTTCTTAAGAACATGATCAGAGCAACATCAAAGATAAAATATCCAAGCATAAGAACATGATTTTGGATAAAGAATGCAAAAGCAAATCCATCACACCATTTCAAAACCTTTCAGATACTAGTCTTACCATCGCATTCCTACATATTCAGTTAATAAAATCTTCATCTCATTTTCCTTCACAGTCATTATACTTTCCTGCCTCGCTTTCACTAACCTATAACTCAACAATAAAACCATTCAACTCCCCTACAAAGCTAATTTATTCCATTTCCCTTTTCATTTTGTCAAATAAACCTTGATCCACTGCAAAAAAATTTATCCATAGTCCTTCAAGATTATTGTTTTATGCTCACGTTAGATGACAGAGGATTCATTAAGGCCTCCTTTTTAACAAATTTTGATCCATCGACTTCAACACATCATCTAGGATAAAAACTAGAGATATTTCAAAGTACCTTGAGGCTTGCATGCCTTAATGCCAAGTTCTCTCGCCAATAGACAGTGGGAATACATCAATGTTCCCTGTTTGTCAGATCTTCTAGGTGACTCGACTACGACACATTCATTCATACCTAGTAAGATGTATTTAGGCATCTTCACTCTTATTGACATCAATGGTGAGTAGTCTCGTGTTGGTTAAGAGAATTCATTAATTGCCAGTAATCCAACAATTTCTTTCAATGTTCGTCATCGACAAATCTATTTGCATAGATAAGAATTATGCCACGGGTAGAAACGATTGAAGACTACATCATTTCAGCAGTTTGCAGTAGGAATCAATTGTAATAGTAGCAATAAGGATCCCAATCTTGTCATCAACACAAAGAATAAAGAAGCAGATCAAATTCCTTTGTCTACATACTCCATGATCCAACATCAACAAACACATTCTTTAGCATACACAACTCATCCACATTGCAAGTAAGTGAAGGTACATTATTTTCTAATTTTTAGTCATACAATTCCTTAAAAGCTAAAATTTTAATTTTGGAAAATTCCTCACTACATTTATACTCCCTTTCTCATATTGTCATAAACTGAACACATTTTCATTTCATTCCAACTCGCATATTCTTCCCAATCAACTATTATTGCAGTATGATTCCAAAAGATTATATGCTTTGCAAATTATCAATTCATTGATAGTTACTATAGGACTTGAAAAGAAAATTCTCAATGTTTTCATGTATTTTGATGCAACAAAAAATTAAAAGTATTGTTACACAAGAACCAATACTCAAAAATTTTGGTTGTCACACAAGAACCAACCATCAAAAATATATGTTGCAGTCAAATGTATTACACTTTGCAAAAGAGAATATGATGACGCAAAGTTTGAAGAGAATCCATACAAGCCAAAGCTCATAAAGAAGCAAATCATTTCAAGAAGATCAACTTATGGATAAATGAATCAATGCAATAGTTGCATGAGGACATGCAACAACTTCAGTTGGGAGGTATGTTGGGTCTCAAAATTGTCTTCCATTTTCATCCATATTTCCATCATTCCATGACTATTTAGCCTTCATCTCATTTCTATTTAGCCCTAAATCCCTACATGAAGTAACCATCTTCATGATCATATGGGTTAGAATCCTTATTTTTAAAAGTTATTTATTTTATGTATTTCAAGTGAATTTATGATAAAACCTAGGAAATTAACATGGTTTCATATGTGTGTGTGTTATGAGTTTTGCGACAGGTGTAGGCTTATTTGGAGGTTCTAGAAGGGTCTTATTTGTCCTCCCAAGCACAAATTCAAATTTTAACTCAAGAGGTGGACCATATTCCAAGGAGAAAGATCATGGAAGTCTTTATTAGTCATAGGATTTGTATATAATATTTAGGGATAAGTTAAGGCAAGTATGGATCTATTAGATATTTAATGGATCTACATTTATTGAGTAGATAACCCTAACTCATGTATAAATAAGAGGTGCATCCTTCAAAGGAATCCAACAACTATTAGTTATTCATTAGCATCAAATTTATGATTGTTCATTCAACATGAATAATTTCATTTTCTCCAAAATTATGAGTTATGAGTGTTGTTTAATTCTTAAGGTGTGATAGTTGTTCATGTGTACTCATTGAGGAATGGAAGGATCCCCATCAATCACAATCTGCATACAATTGTAACATAGTTTGATTTTTGTTATTTCCTTTCTGCAATTATGATTTCATTTCCTAGATTTCATTTGATTGTCATTAAACTACTTGCTTACTAGTTATCCTAGTTTTCTTTCTTGATAACTAAATCACTAGTTGTTATTTACTAATTTCTCACTAGTTGTTATTTACTGCTTTCTAGATTATCATAGTTTGCTTCTAATGGATTTCACTTTAGTTGTCATTAAATTGCTTGCTTACTAGTTCTCATAGTTTGCTTTCTTGATAACTAAATCAATAGTTGTTATAGGTTTACCTGCTTTCTAGATTATCATAGTTTGCTTCTTATAGTTGTTCATATTAGTTTATAAGTTTTTTTAGAAAGATCGTGGTATTCATTCATTCCACCTTTAGAAATTAACTTCCACCCTTAGAATCTAATTTAGTTTTCTTGCATGTGATTTTTTTTCCAGTTATCTTTAGTTATATTTGTAATATGCATTTCCTTTCTTTCTTTCCATCCTAACAAACTTTCTACAACAGTTTCATTTGAGGTCCCATATATTTTGGTTTGCTTCTAAGTTTATGAAACCCTCGGGTTGACAAATTAAATGACAAGGATTTAACATACAATTAAATCACCCTACATACAAGTTCTCCATCTATAACCTTAATATATAGGTTCAGATCATTAAAACTTTTTGTGAAACCTATTCTTTGAAGGTATGCATCCATTCTAGCATACCATGCCCTTGGTGCTTGCTTGAAGCCATATAATGCTTTCTTCAATCTGTAAATGTATGCCTTCCTATCTTTAACTTTGAATCCCAAGGGTTGCTCTATATAGACTTCTTGATCTATTGTGCCATTCAGAAATGCAGCCTTGACATCCATTTGGTGGATGTTCCATCCCATTGATGCTACTAGAGAGACTAATGATTGAATTGTTGTATATCTCGCTATTGGAGCAAATGTTTTTTCATAGTCGATGTCTTCAAGTTGAGAGAAACCCCTAGACACAAATATTGCTTTATATTTATCTCTACTTCCATCTGCTGCATGTTTGATCTTATAGATCCATTTGAAAGTAACCACAGATTTGTCTTTAGACCTAGGTACGATCTCCCATACTCCATACTCCATTCTTCATTATAGATTTATATTCTTCATTCATGGCATCTTTCCATTCTTGATTATTTACAACCTCTTCAAAAGTGGATGGTTATGCTTCTATTAGTTTTTTCATATATGCAACATACCCAAAATATCTTTTAGGTTTCTTGCTTTCTCTAAATGATCCTTTTGCTGCCTCATGACCTTCTGCGTCAAGTAGAGTAGATTTTAACCAATTAGGTTTTTTTCTTGGTTCAGGGATGGCCACAGGTTGAATAGGCTCACTAGTACCTTCTTCTTCATGGTGTGATTATTCTTCTCCCTTGTCCACTTCTTCTTCAAATACTGGAAGTTCTTCATCATCAGTGCCTATGGAAAGTTCCTTTAAATTCTTAAAAGTTATGCTTTCATCAAATATGACATCATGAATGACTTCTATGTGATGTCCATCTTTCATGTAGATCCTATAAGCTTTCGATGAGTTGTTGTACCCAACAAATGTTCCCTTCATGCCTAAAGGATCCAACTTCTTTCTTTTGTCTTTTGGTATGTGGATATATACAAGACTCCCAAAGATCCAAGGATGATCTACATATGGCTTCTTTCCAGTGAACACTTCTTCTAGAGTTTTGTTGTCTAGCTATCTGTGGGGACTTCAGTTCTGAATGTAGAAAAATGTCTCCATGGCTTCTCCGCACAGGAACTTAGGTAGATCATGATCGTGTCATATTGCTTTTACACTTTCTTAAATGGATCTATTCTTCTATTCTATGACTCCATTTTGCTCAGGATTATATGGGATTATTTGCTCCCTCTTAATCCCAGACTCCTTATAGAATGCTATAATTTATTTGGATGTATATTCTCCTCCATTATCAGATCTTAATATCTTGATTCTTCTTTTTGTAAGGTTCTCCATTTTAGCTTTGAATTCTTGGAATTTTGTAAATACTTCGTCCTTTGTTTTCATTAACTAAACCCAGGTTTTTCTTAAATCATCGTCGATGAATGTAACATAATATAGATGACCTCCAAGAAATTTAGGAGTCATAGGGCCACATATGTCGAAGTGGTTGAGATCCAAGATTTCTTTTGACCATGAAGCACTGCTTCCAAATGGTCTCTTGGTATTCTTATCCAATGCACATCCCCTACAAACTCCTTCATGATCTTCCTTTAGATAGGAATTCCATCTACTATGGAACTTAGAGTTGGGAGGATTTTCAAATGTAGATGACCAAATCTTCTATGCCAAAGTTCACATGGGCTAATTTCAATGTGAACTAGGGCTTAAGTCACAAGAGACATCAATCTGTAGAGTATTCCTACTCGAATGCTAATGAATTTCGCTTGATATATACTTGAGTCTTTACTCCATACAATGACGTTACCATCAATGAAGCTCTTATATCACCCTTTTCTTCTAGACTTGAAATGGAAAGTAAGTTCTTGTGAAAACCTAGGACAAATAGAATGTTGTTGAGGTGAATGTTGCTTCCATCTTCCAACTTTATGGAGGGGTATCCAATACCTTTCGCAGAATAGCTCTTGTTATCTCCAAGTTCCATTGAATAAGTGGATTTTCCTTTTGATAAGGTCTTCAATCAATTGGAGTGGTCAGTCATGTGTCTTGATGCACCACTATCAATTACCCAAATGTTTTCATCTTGGAATGTGCGAGAGAGAGGCAAGAAGAGACCTTCATCCTTTTATGTGATTGATACCTTCTTTGAAGAAAATAATAAATTCCATGCACACGTCTCTGTTCTATGCTTCCCTTCACTCGTTATTGATTAGTAACATAATTTGAAATGTTTGGTATCGAGCTTGTAAATAAGAAACTAGGTAGGTCAGTTCTAGAAACATCACTTTCAATAGGATCAAGATCCACTTATGTATTAGTCTATTTGATGTCCAAAATAAATAAGAGACTCATATATATCTATATATATAAGGACAATAAGAATATATTTTCCCAAACCAATTTTCTGTGAACATGGCAGACTTTATAACACTATATATGTTGGTGTTTTTAATGAACATAGCTCCTATCTCTCTAAAGGTATTAATAGGAATCATATTAGAGATCCTTACTATATAAATTATTTCTACTTGCCCAGACTAATAAATGTGTTGGTTGGGTGGGATGGATAAGGCAATTAATGCCTTTGGTACAAAGGCCGAACAAAGCAAGGCCCCTCCCTAGTTTTTGGGTATAGCTACTAGCACAACCCAATGCCTAAGCGAAGCCAATCCCTTTCCTGCTAGTTAATCCATTAATACTTAATCCCCTTCTGGATAAACTTAAAACCTAAGAGTAAGCTACATAAATCAAAACCGTAGCTAGAAAAAGTTAGGCCATAAGCATACCTCTAGTTACTAATGTCCATCAAAATGCTTCGTTGCAACTAAGCCCAGTCATGGCAACATGAACACACATCCAACTTGCTATAAAGAGAACTATTCAACACCCTGCTATCAAAATAACTATTTAGAAAAACAACCAACCTATGGGAGCAAAAAAATAGCAACTGCAATACAATCCATTCTTTAACAAGCAAGCTATGGATCAAAAACACAACAACTGCAATACACTCCTTTTTTTTTTGTAATGGGAGCAAAAACACAACAATGTAGTCCTTTCTTTTTGTAGCGAGATAAAAAACACAACAATATGTAATATTCCTAACTCAAAATATTCCTCAAACCCCAGCAAAAACTCCAACCAAATATGTGCAAATGATATAATAACCCAGAAGTGATAAAATAACAGTGGAACAACATATAATAATGTAAACTGGAAATATAAGTAGATACACAAGAAAT
>APFE031272481.1:7347-50215 GCA_000404065.3 Pinus taeda | reverse complement strand
AAGTGAATATTATATTTATATTTTAAAAGTGACACGAGTCAATTCCTTGTTAGGCATGGAAGGAGTTACACATGTCCCTGATATTGGGTTGTATAATGTGTCCCCCAGTGCAATAATTCTTTTAACTAAAACTAATCAATATGTATATTTATTTTTGTTTTTCATTATGGAGAACATTTTTTTTATTTCATGAATATTTTATTTATATTTTAAAAGGGACATGTGTCGATTCCATGTTGTGCACAAAAGGAATTTCACATCTCCTTCATAATGGGATGTAAGATGCACATCTCGAACCAGTAAGGAGATAAGTCGAAAATATAATTTAAAAAAATGTAGTTTTCTTTCTTTTCCTTTAAAAATTAATATCTTATTTTATTATTTTAATTATTATTTTATTGTTTTTTGAGAAGCCCATTTTATATCTCAAAATTCCCCTAATGTTTATCAAACTAGTACTTATTAATTTTTTGGTGAGTTGCAAAGTTATTTCCTAGATTTATCTCCCATGGTGTCCTCCATATCAACATATAATAATTCTTCGGGGCTAGTGGAGGCATAAGAGTAAGTCCAAGTTAGAAATGTGAACTATCCAAAATTACTAGTCCTATCTTTTTTAGGAGTCTTTATTTGAAATGTGACATGATCTCCCAATATTTTCCTCCACCCAAAGGATCTTATGCCATGAGCCCTGATGTCGAATCTATGAATTCCAATTCAAATTTGAACTGAGAATTATATTGTACTCCAATTAACAAATCAACTAGGAGATTAACAATAAATTGAAATTTAGTGGCTCAAAATCTACACGTGGATCAAATTTTTTGATGAATATCAAGAACCACTATGACCAGGGGTATGGGACTATTATGTTCAATTAAATATGATCCAAATTGACCTTATAAATTCAATCAAATCTAAGATCTCACATCAATCATATAAATATATGATAGGATCAAATATTTGGAAAATACTTTGCCCTTGATTAGGTCCTCCATCTTCACGCATGCTATTTAAACATAACATCTTGGTTCAAATATAAGTAATTATTTTCACTATTAACTTAGAAGCCCAAGCTTCTAGGATTCTTTCACGTTCAAATTTGGTTTTTATGGCTTTAATAAGGTGATAAAAACACAAAATTATTGGTTCTTCTCATATGTTTTCTTCTATATGGATTTGTGTACCCTTCTCTTTTGCAATTAGCATCTGCGAAAAGTATATATTTTTCTTATCTTATTCCTATGGTTGTGGATTGACTTCTCTAGTCAATAAATCTACTATGTTGTTTTATTTTCTAACCTTTTACTTTAAGTCAAATTGAAGCTATCTAACCATAAAATCTATATGAAAATATGAGTATTTCGTTACTCTAGTATTCTCCTATTTCCCAACATTCCTACCATATGTTTCATATCTATTATGATAATGAAATGCATCAACTTTATGAATAATTTGAATCTAGATATTGAGTTTTCCCTTGTTAATATTTCCCTATGACTTGATGGAAAATTTACTTCAATGCCTTTGGATACTCTAGATGCACACATATAGATTTCTTCTTGCCTTTTAACCTTTTGAAATAAAACTCCTAATCATGAATTTGAGGAAGAAACTACTTCCAAAATAAACTTACATCCATCCTTGGGTAACATAGGTTAGGCATAGTTTTTCCCTTCTCTTTGATATTTTTTATAGCAATAGTGATTTTGATAGTTCACAATGTAGTCTTATTTTTCAATATGGTAAACATACAAGAAACATCTTCAACTTGATCTTTAAAGAAGTATCTTACATAGTTTAGGTTTCCACGAAAATGCTACAACTTGAGTTTATCTATTAGCATATCTATAAAACTTGATATTCTGTAAAACATGATCTTAAGTGAAGATCTATCTTTCTTGCTGCTATGATCAAACATAGAAATTCAATCCTAGTTTGGCTAATTTCTATTTTTTTGGCAAATAGGAACAATACATACTTACAAAAATTTTGATAGAATTATTTTAAGGGTTTGGCATGCTCCTTTTAATCTTTTGAACAAATTAGAATATCATTAATGTAAACTATGGAAGAATTCATATCACCAATATATCATCCATCTACTTTTGGAATTTAGATGGAGCATTCAATGACAACAACCCAAATGGAATTATTCACCAATGGTATTGGTCATGAGGAACTAAATTTCTTGTCTTATATTTATGTTTAAAGGTAATGTCGCTCCACCAAAATCCACTCTTCAAATCAAACTTGCTACGTACATTACAATTTTGAATTTTGTGTAGCAATGCTTCCTTATTTGGAAATGGGTACCTAATTGGCATTAAAGCATCAATCAACTTTGTATAATTTAGGACCATTCTAGGCTTACCTTTTGTTTTATTTGCTTAAAATTATTTTTGAGAGATAGTAAGACAAGCCCAAAGGCTTCTACGTTTCTCTATCAATATTTTTTCAAGTTACTTTGTAATATCTTTTTGCAATATGCTTAATCTATTGGCGACATTAAATGTGTTGTAGCTTTTTGATTACTATCTTTGAAGTTTTCTCTAGAGGATAGGTCTACAAAATATTGTTATATGTGCCAAAAAGTATTAAGTAACTCAACAGTACATTGTTTTTTTCAACTTTGTTGTGATAAGACTAATCCTTATTATGTATAAAGATATTCTTAATTCTTGCATTTTCTCTTGAGCAAGGTTTTTTTCATTTTCTTCCTGAGAAGCTTCATCTAATATCTTAAATTAAAAACTATTATTATTATGTACATGGGTCTTTATTCCTTCTATATATAATTGTACATAATTAGGGCCAAAAGTGAATGATAAATGGTTCCCTGCAAAATCTTGAGCATGTAGGATAAAACAACAGTAGTATATTCATATAATATAATTGAATAATGAATATCGTCAACATATATGGAAATATCTTTAGTATACCTATGGATATTCATTGGTTATTTGTTTATGGCTTTCACTCTCCTAACAATATTCTAAATTTGCAATGCTCTTTGCACAAGAAATCATTGATCCAATGTCTATTTGAGCATCCAATTCATAACACTTTATATCCACTAATGTTTATGGATATGGAAATTAATACTCTTTATCTAATGCCATGTAACTCTATTTTAAAGCTTTTGCTTGTTAATCAACTTGTAGTGATTATTCTACTCCTAGAATAAGATTTTGTTCATCATGTTGATCTTGAAATTGGTTTTCATCTATTACTAAAGACTCTTCATATATTCTAGACAACTCATTAGATGAATGTTATATTTTTCTAGTCTAAGCATTTTAATATTTTCTTTTTCATTAGTAATCTCAGTTGGTAGTTATTTAAGATTTGAGTTGTTGTTGCATAGTTTTAATCTTTTGTTCAATTTCTGTAATTTTAGTATTTCTCTTGCTCTATTTATCTACATGTGTAAATATATGGTGATGAGAATGTTCAATAGAATGAAGATATTTTGAAGGAAAAAATGAATGGAATGAGTCATATTTTTTACATGGGAAGTAGGAAAATCACAAAGGAAATGTGATAGATTGAGGATTGGCCACCATGTTGGAGTTATAAGTTGTTGTTGAAGAGAATGTATTTGGGACTTAAGAGAAATATATTTTTTATATACCCAAATAGGCACAAAAGCAATCATTAATATGGAATATCTCAATGGATATGTCAAAACAAGAAGCAAAAGAAAGCCTTTATATATAGAGAAATTATTATTATTTTTAAAGAAACTAATAGGAATTTGCATTAATAAAAGGAGATTACAATTGCTAAGACAAAATATTCCAAGAAAACTTTGATATTCGAGCTAGAACACACAGGAACAACCCAGAATCTTACAAAACTTTCCCAAGTTTCCTGACAGACAATATTATTCCGGTTTTTTTGGAGATTTCTATAGTGCAATATTTTGGATTGAGAGATCGGAAATTCCACAATCTGCATTTTTAAGTCTACGTTTTGAGTCTATAACAAGACTCATCTTCAGGATTGAATCTACAAAGAAGAGAAAAGATGGAGGTTATAAATATGAGATGCAATGTGGTTAGGGTTAGGGAGACGACCAGTCAAAGGATTTTACTTTTAATATTTTAATTTTTAATTGGAATCCTAATTTTAATTTATTCTATGTCATTAGAAGTATATGTTTTTTCACACTTAATTAATAAGTATTGTTTTAATTTACTTATAGTTATTTTTAGATTTTGAGTATAGAATTAATTTTCCCAATAGTAATGATTTGAATCTCGATTTCTAAAAACTAATGTATAGATTATGTTATTATATTTTAATATAGATCTTATTGATACCAATATTTTAATATAAATATTATTAATACCATATTTTAATATAAATCTTATTAATACCATATTTTAAGTATATGACTTTTTAGTTAGAACAAAAGTATGATTTGATAAACTAATGTATTAATGTATTAGCTTTTGTTAATGTATTTTAATATAAAATTTATTCTTACTTTTTTCCACTGGAAAAATCTGTAACTTTCATTAATGATTTGAAAATTACATTGATATCGCTATGGATATGCTTGAGGTCACTGTGTATACAACGTGCCTATTTGCCATCATCAAAAATGTGATCAGTCCAAACTTAAGATGTTCCACGCAGGGTCATCTTAAATTTTGCAAAAAATATTACAAAAAAGCCACATTGGTTCGCTTACTGCTCATTATGTTCAAGGTATATATACATAAATACTGTTATAATCAAACAAAAAAGTTCCATAAAAGTTATTGCTGAGATGCTTGCTCGTATCGCTGATCCATGTATGGACGGTGATAATATTTGAATTCCTGCTATCCATGAACTTCGGTAACTTCCCATACTCCTCGGTCCATTAGCGCGGCCTCCTTGGATAATCTGTCGGCACTCTCATTGTGCTCCCTGTAGATGTGTGAACATGAGATGATGTTAAAAGCAGATTTGAATTCTTGAATCTCATGCAAAATTATGCTGAGTGTGTGTATGTGACAGATTGCATTGTTGTTGAACCAGTCTATAATGATTTTAGAATCCCCAAATATGTTTATGCAGGTGATGTTATGGCCCAATGCAAAGTGGAGGAGGTGTCTGAGAGTAATAAGTTCAGCGTAATTGTTTGAGCCAGTGCCCAATCTTGCTTTAGTTCTGTAGAGGTGCTGATCCGATTTGTGTATGATTATTCCTCCTCCACAGCTCTGCTGGTTTGCTGCGCCATCAAAAAATGCCCACGGGGTGGATCGGTCTATGAGGGGAGGCGGGTGGGTACGTCGAACGTGAGCAGGTGGGGGATCCGGGAGTTCGTTGAATGCCGCAATGATGCGGGCTTCTAGCAGGTGCCAGTGTACATGTTTATCCTGGAAGACAATCTGGTTCCTCGTCTTCCATAAGTGCCATATTACTATGACAGGAAGACTAATCATTTTGGTGCCTTTGTGTCTAATAGACCATTCAGTCCAAGCCTCCACAATATTTTGTCCTGCCCAGAGGCCGATGTATGCGATAGAGTTTTTAATGTTAGTCCACAAATCGATCGTGGCACTGCAATGTAGGAACAGGTGGTCTGTAGACTCCGATGCGGATTTACATAACACACACCAGGTAGGGCCATGGTGTGCTCTGCGCTGAAGATTTTCTCCCGTGGGTGCCTTGTTCCGGAGAACGCACCAGAAGAATAGCTTGGCTCTCGGGGGAGTGGATAACTTCCATATGTGATGCCACCAGTCCATCAATAAATCTGGTTTTTTGTGGCTAATGAGGAGTGTATACCCAATCTTCGGTGTGTAATATCCCGCGTCTGACGGACTCCAGATCAGCTCGTCTTGCCCCTCTGTAATTCTAATGTGAGATTCCGTCAGTGCCTCCCTGTATGATTCCCATGCTTGATGCCACTGCAGTGGGAGGTTCAATTGCTGAGTTGTGCGCCAGGGCTGATGGAATATGTCAGAGGCTTCTTGATCCACAATGTGTGCAATCACCTTGATGTCATGAGTAAGGAGATACTCAACTAATTCACACGGTAGTTGATTCCTTCCCCCACTACCAGCCCAAGGGTCAATGCCAATCCTGGCTTGTGCTCCATCTCTGATCCTCCAAGCCAAATTGTCTCTAATCATGGGCATTGAGTAGATAATGGCTTTCCAAAATGATGATGCCCCTGAACTGTTCCAAGTGGGTAGTCTGATCCAATCCATGGTGTCAAGGGGCCAAATGTATTTATGGTATGAGAGGCGTGTCCATAAATTTTGACTAGTTAGCAGTGCCCAACTCATCTTTGCTGCCAGCGCTTGTGCGAAAAGTGGGAGATCTTTGAGTCCCCATCCTCCCCACTTTTTTGGGATGGCTATCTTCTGCCAGCCGATCCATGCAAAAATCCGCTTATCTTGACTACCTGCCCACAGATATCTGTTACATATTTGCTGTAATCGAGCAAGTGTATATCTGGGGATCCATGCAAGAGCCATCCAGAAAACCGGGGTGGCCTCCAGAACTGATTTAATGAGGATCAGCCTACCAGCCCTGGATATATACCTGTAGCTCCAGCATGTGAGGCGCTTTTCTAATTTCGCTATTAACCAAGTCCAGTCAGCGATCCTTTGGCATGTGGGTTTTAACCAGAAGCCAAGGTATTTGAGCCCTCTGTCTATCAGGTGAATGCTGAATGGGAAAGCCTGTAGGGCATGTTGGGCTTCAGCAACCGATGTACGAGTCATTGTAATAGTAGATTTTGCTCTGTTTACCTGCATTCCTGTAGCTTGTGAGAAAAGTGCCAGAATGTGGGAGAAGGACATCGAGTCCCTCATGCTTCCATCCAATAGGATGAGAACATCATCCACAAATAGAAGATGAGTGAGGAAGCATTCTTCTGAAATCTTGAGTCCCCGGAGTGTCCCATCCCTTGTGGCTGAAATGATGAGGCGGCTCAATCCTTCCATGAAAAGAAGGAACAATAGTGGAGATAGGGGGCAGCCCTGTCTCAGGCCCCTTTCAGAATGAAAGAAATGTGAGGCAGATCCATTGATCAGGATGCTGAATGTAGGTGTCGAGATACAGGCCATAATCCAGTTGATGAAGGAGATAGGGAACCCCAGATGGATGAGGATCATCTTTATGTACAACCAGCTAACCCTGTCAAAAGCTTTTGAGAGATCTATCTTCAGGAGGGTACTCTTGAGATGTTTAGTCCAGATGGAGTGTAGGGCCTCCTGGGCAGACCCTATGGCTTCATGAATCTGCCTGTCCTCGAGAAATGCAAATTGATGGGGGGCAATGTGAGTGGACAGAATGGGCCTGAGTCTATTGGCAATGATTTTTGAGATGATCTTATAGAGGACATTACAGAGGGATATAGGGCGAAAATTATCAAATGATGATGGAGTGTCCGACTTGGGGATGAGAGCAATGAAAGTGGAATTTATTGCATGGTATAATGACCCCGATATCCTGCATTCCTCAACCACACTTAACAGATCCTGGCCAATCTGCTCAAAGAAAGCGAGATAAAATTCAATCGTCCATCTGTCAGGTCCGGGACTCTTGTCCTTTTTGAACCATTTGAGGGTGCTTTCCAATTCTTCCATGGTTACCGGGTTCATGAGTTCTTCCGAGTCTTCCTCATTTACAAATCTCGGAAAGTGTGATGCCACTTCAATGATTTCAACCAAGTTTGCCCCCGGAGGATTTTTAAATAAGCCTCGAAAGTGTGCGGTACCCAACTGGGAAAGTTTGTTAAAATTATCAGCCAAACCCCCTTCTAGATGGGGCAGGCTCCAGATGGTGTTGGACACTTTCCTTCCTTTTGCAAAGTTGTGGAAGAATTTTGAGTTTTCATCCCCTGCTTTTTACCAAATAGCCCTGCTGCGTAACCTGAGAGATTCCTCCTATTGTTTAAGTAATGAGGCCCGTTGATTTTCAAGTGCAATTAGTCGAGTCTTTTCCCCTGCCGATCTGAATCCCAGGTTCCTATCGTCAAGCATGGAGCTCAGCTCTTCTTCCACAGATAAGAGCTGTGCCGAATCCCTTTTGTTCTTTTCCTTGGCCCAGTTAATAACAATGTGTTTTAACTCCGAGAGGTTCTTGCAGAAGCCTCTGGCCAATGATGCCTCCCTATTGATAGGGTGAGTCTGCCAGAAATCAGATACCAGCTTGGTGAAATCCTGATCTTTGAGCCAGGTATGATTGAATTTGAATGGAGCCTTTGGTTTAGCTAGGGGCCCAAGGATATCCAAGTGGATAGGGGAGTGGTCCGATAAACCCCCAGATCCCACCCATTGCTTGTAGTGGTGCAGTTCCTGAATCAGAGGTCCCTTCAGTAGGAATCGGTCAAGTCTGCGAGCCAATGCCGCTTCGCCCACTCTCCTATTGCGCCATGTAGGCATGGGTTGATGCATGGGAACATCCACAAAGTCTGCTTGTTCTAGGGCATTCCTCATGAAGTCTGTGATCGAATCCACTTGTGCCATAGAGCCCCAAGATTCACGGAACCCCAACGAAAAATTCAGATCACCTCCCAGGATGGTGTGGCTCGCAGTCATCAGGGATAGGTTTAACAGTCTGTTCTAGAAAGGTTCTCTGTGCTGACAAGGACCGTATACATTCACAATTCGGAATGCCACCCCCAGATCCGCCGAGAATATGTCCGCCCCAAGGAACCCTTGTCCACCCCATGAAGAATCCAATCTAATAGTTCTGGGGTTGATTCCGATTGCCAGCCCCCCTGATCTCCCCGAGGCATCTGAGGCCAGAAATTTCCAACGAGGAGTCATAGTGTTTAGGCAATGTACAATGGAAGCAGCAGGACCCAGGGTTTCCTGGAGAAAAATGATGTCAGGTTGCTCAGATTCAAAAAGTCTCCTGATGGCTAGTTTTTTGGGTTCACTGGCCAAACCCCTACAGTTAAATGATAGGCACTTCATGGCGGACCATATCGCGGGGTGGGTGCTGCTCTAAGGACCCCTTCAATGGTGGACTGCCTTCCGGATGCAACTTCTGCACCGGCTTTCCAAATAGCTTTAGAAAGATCTGATTTGCGACCCCGAGTGGTCTGATACCCCAAATTCATGGGTATGATGCCCAAACCCCCACAGGATCCCGAGATCAGAGGGCGGGGACGAAGAGAGTAAGGATGAGATGATCTTGAGGAAGTAGATAAAGATGGAGATGGTGGGGAATGGGAGACGGTAGGCGGAATGGTGGATTCACTCAGAGGGGGCACAGACGGGGGGTAATGTGCCATAGTGCATGATGCAGATGCAGATGGTAATGCAGATGTGCAATCGAAAGACAAAGAGACAGGGATGTGACTAGTACCTGGAGTCTGTGATGTTGCCGCCGCCGCCCTTGCCCTTGTCAGTGGAGGCGATGGAGGACTCTGCTATGTCCGCCTTGTTTTCACCGCCTTTTTCTGTGCCGGAGTCCCACCCTGAGTTGCTCGAATGATGATTGGAGTAGCTTCTCGCATGATCGAGGGCGAGATTTTTGGGGATGCATCCGGGATTTTGAGTAATGGGCAATCCTTTGCTAAATGCCCTACTTGATGGCAGTGATAGCACCGGAATGGAACACCCTCGTAGTCTAATAACTGAATCCTGCTGAATTTCCCCCATGTAAGCGTGATCTTCTTCTCCAGCCCTTCTCGCGTATCCAGGTGCACCAGAACCCGAGCGAGGGTTCTCTGCTTGGATTCAATGTATGATCTGTCGTGGTCCAGATACGTACCCAATGCATTCCCAATTCTTTGTAGAGCCTCTTCACTCCAGTATTGAAGAGGGAGTCCTGGCAGCCGTACCCACAGTGGACCAGCTCCGATCTGTTCTCGCTCTGGATCGAACAGAGGGCTCCATCACTTGAGCAGAACAGGTGCAGATTCAATATGCAAATATTTTGCCAGAACAAGGTCGATGTAGTCCTCCTTGGAGAAATGTAGAGAAAACCAGCCGCACGGAAGAATATGAACCTCAGGTAGGTCTTTGAGTAGGTTGCCCCAGATCTCTTCTATCCATTTTGTCAACCTGTCCACTGTGAAAGTGCGACCCCTCACGTGTCCCACCAGAACCGATCGAGCCATGAGAGCCGCGGCCCTAAAATCAGCTGGATCTCCGAACGGGACCGTAATCTCTTTATCAGTCACCTTGATGCACTTGGTCTTCTGCTTCTTCGTGCGGGGGGCCGAGGGATGATCAACCAGAGGGCTGGTAGCCCCTTCAGGAGGTGTGGGCTTAACAGGCTTCACATTAACTACCGGTGTACTGAAACAGCCGGAGGGTCGAATCCCCGGAGATGGTTGGGAATGAGGAGCCGAGGATTGAGGGATCGCTGACGAGGGCGGGTCACCTTGTGGGAGAAAGGCCTGGTCAAATGTCAATACCTGGGGTGTTAGAGAAGCCAGATGGTGTTTCGTGCTAGGTGAGAGCGGAGGAGCGGCCAAACCAGAGGTGAAATCAGGAATCACTGTAGAGGGGGGACAGTTAGGGTTAGGGTTAGGGTATGTATGAGCCAATGAAGAAACCGAGGAACTGTGAACGGCTGTGCCAGTGAAATATGGATTATCAAAGATAATTCGGTCCTCTAATGGATCCGCTGAGTAATCCACCAGGTCCTCCATGTGCCCGTCCATATTGTCTGCAGCTTCGCGGTGATCGTGAAACGGAGGAACGATGGAGATGGCGACAGGGATGTGGTCGGTGGATGTGAAGCGAGGCAAACCGACAATTGTGCCCTATGATTCGCGTCGTGTCTTCAGATAGGCTATGTGACTTAGCCTAAACCCTCGCGTGCCTGCGGTTCCTGCTACCGTCCGCGACCCATCCTCTTTTCGCTCCGATTCCGTCTTCCTTAAACACTTCAAAATTTATTCTTACTTAATTTAAGAGATCATGTTATTAGAAGATATAATTAATATTAATTATGAATATGATATTAGTAATTATTTTTATTAATATTACTAGGGGACAAAGTATTAAAGCCAAACAAGGGAGGGGAAAATGAATGGAATCTTAGCCAAAGGGGTGAATAAGGGGACAGTTTAATAAATTTGTACTCAGGAGAAGTATGAGATGGTGATAGCGAAATTGAGAAGCAAAGCGAAAATGTGATAAAACATTCATGGGAGGGATTGGGGGGAGGGGCAGGGGGAGGAGAAGAGGGGTTGATAAAGAGTGGTAAGGATGATGATAAAGGGGACAACATCTTTATTCCTTAGTATCGCAGGAGAGAAGGGAAATCCAATTTCTACTAATTTCTAAGCCTCCATCCCTATTGAGGCTGTGAGGATGTTTGATGATTTCAAGGGCTTCCTGAACTTTACGTTTAAAATGATGCTTTTCATTGGAAATGACCCTAGTGTCTTCAAGGCAGATGTGGTGGCTGGTCTTACCTACATGCTCTGCTAAAGCTGAAGATCAGGTTCTTTCATTTTGGATATCAACACCATGCTCTTTAAGAATGATCTTGAAAGATCTACCTGGTTCCCCAATGTAGTATTCTCCACAAGAAAAATTGGTCATGTAAACACATTTTTGCTGGAGGTGATCTAGGTAACAGATTTCATCCTTAAAGCCAGATCCAGAAACAGAAATGATAGATATGAAAATCCCCTAACTGCTAATGCATACCTTCCATATATACATGGGGTCACTGACAAGCTGGCCAAAGTTATAGGAAACAAAGATATCAGAACTTCATACAAGCCCATGACGACTATTAAACAAAGGATGAAATATGTTAAGGATAACTTGGATCACCTCCAACAAAAAGGTGTTTACATGATCATTTTTTCTTGTGGAGAATACTACATTGGGGAAACAGGTAGATCTTTCAAGATCAGGCTCAAAGAGCATGGTGTTGATATCCAAAATGAAAGAACCTGATATTTAGCTTTAGCAGAGCATGCAGGTAAGGCCAGCCACCACATCTGCCTTGAAGATACTAGGGTCATTACCAATGAAAAACATCATTCTAAACATAAAGTTCGGGAAGCCCTTGAAATCATCAAACACCCTCGCAACCTCAATAGGGATGGAGGCTTAGAAATTAGCAGAAATTGGATTTCCCTTCTCTCCCACGATACCAAGGAATAAATATGTTGTCCCCTTTCTCATCATCCTTACCAATCTTTATCAACCCCTCTTCTCCTTCCCCTGCCCCTCCCCCCAATCCCTCCCATGAATGTTTTATCACATTTTCGCTCTTCTTCTTAATTTTTCTATGACCATCTCATACTTCTCCCGAGTACAAAATTATGAACATGTCCCCTTATTCACCCCTTTGGCTGAGATTCCATTCATTTGACCCTCCCTTCTTTGGCTTTAACCCTTTGTCCCCTAGTAATATTAATAACAATAATTACTAATATCATATTCATAATTAATATTACTTAAATCTTCTAATAACATGATCTCTTAAATTAAGTATGAATAAAATTTATATTAAAATACATTAACAAAAACTAATACATTAATACCTTAGTTTATTAAATCATACTTTATTCTAACTAACAAGTCATAAACTTAAAATATGGTATTAAAAAGATTTATATTAAAATATGGTATTAATAAAATTTATATTAAAATATTGGTATCAGTAAGATCTACATTAAAATATAATAACACAATCTAATACACTAGTTTATAGAAATCAAGATTCAAATAATTATTATAGGAAAAATTAATTCTATACTCAAAATCTAAAAAGAACTATAAGTAAATTAAAGTAAGACTTATTAATTAAGTGTGAAAACAAAACATATACCTCAAATGACATAGAATAAATTAAAATTAGGATTCAAATTAAAAATTAAAATATAAAAAATAAAATCCTTTGATTGGTCGACTCCCCAACCCTAACTACATTGCATCTCATATTTATAACCCCCATCTTTTCTCTTCTTTGTAGATTCAGTCTTGAAGATTAGTCTTGTTATAGACTAAAAAAGTAAACTTAAAAATGCAGACTGTGGAATTTCCGATATCTCAATCCCAAATACTATTCCATTTGTAGATTTTCCAAAAAACACTAAGAATCCTTATGAATTTACATAACATATTTAACTTTTATTTTTCATTGGTTGCATGTTTACCTTTCCTCGAGAGTCTTTCATCTTATTTTTTACTTGAGTCCACACCCCTAGTTTTGTTGACTCAACAATGTTATCCAAGATTAAAGAAAATTGAGTTCTTAAATCCCCCTTGCATTCCAGACAGGGAGGACCAATCTTGGTTTAATCTGCCTACGTTAACATCTTCCCTTTGATGACTGAAGGGGGAACAATCTAATATGTATCTGCTGATTTCTTTCCTTTGTCCAAAATATTTGAGGAAATATTATTTAAGGAAAGCCCTGGAGAAGCAACAGAAGCCTTAACATTTTCCACATTTGTAGGGACCCTCCCTACGAAAACCATTTTTTTGAACTATAAATAATGTAGTTAATCTTAGATTACAACCTGCAAATAAGAAATTCCAATTTAACTAATCATTATCTAGTAACATCCATACAAAGATCACGAAACACCTTAAGCACCCACGAACATTAGAACACATAGATATTAAGGAAATTACATACACGTCCATAAATTATAATGCATTACATATATCATCTATTTTTTTTAACATTTAGGTAACTATAGATACAAGAAATCATTTAATAGAACATTATAAATACAACAAGTATCGTTCACCCTGGTGTGGAGATTCAATCTTGGTGTTGCTTCTACTTGCACTCCTTTGATGTCCTCCATGTCCAAGTGTAAATGTTGAAGTGCTCCGGCTGAATGTTAATGACCCACTAGTCGACCCCCTAGCCTACTCCTTGGGTACTCTTCCTCCCTATAGACCCCCGAGTTGCAATGAGGCTATACAATAAAGGAAGTATGCTAATTGATGGTGGTGAGAACTCCTTAGCTCAAGAGTTCCCTCCCTAAATACCTCCACCTCGCCAAACTCACTATAGCTCATAGCCACTCACAATAACATAATATCATCCATCCAACAATAGGGTAAGAAAAAGTCCCTTCTCTTATGGCTTACCCCTTCTTTTATAGGATCTTGCATAGATGACACTTGGCCTTCATGCATAATTAATTTTTTTTATTGATTCAAAATTTTGATCATTCACCCACCCATATGTCACTTTTTAACTAAGGTTCTCCAAAATAATTTACTTAAATGTTAATTCAAAAATAATATTTTTTCCTCACCACAACTAGAATTCCTATTTCTTCTCCTATTTTTCTCTTGATCCCCCTTTTCTACTCCTAAATTTGTTTTCATAATTGCATTCAACTAAGAAGCCTTAGATTTGGTCCCCTAACTACCTCCTAATTTAACTCAATGTTCCCCTTAGATGGATATTCTTATGTTGGATCTTGCCACAGGGAGTTTCTCTAATTTTTCTAATTTAATTCATTAATCTTTATTTTTATTTTATTCACCACCCTATTTTCTTAAACAAGTTTAACTATTTTAGGATTAATCTTTCTATTTAACTCTATGCCCCCCTCCCCCGCCTTTTACCTATTAAAATACTTATGTACATTATCTACCTAATATTTTCCGACATGGGAAGGGTAGAATTCTCAAACGGTATAATATTTTTATTTCTTCCTATCCTCCCTTTACCCCAAGTTGTATCCTTGATTTTATTTTTTTGGTTCTAAAACCTCATTTACCACCTTATGTGAATTGGGGATTTTCATGTCTTGATTATATTCAATATTTTTTTTATGCCAACGGTGACAAGTTAGTTGTGCCTCCGAGAAATTCCCTTTAAAGTTCCAAGGGTATCACGCCTAACAATTTATTCTTGAATCAAAGCATTCCAAGTTGTTAGTTCCCTTCAAGAGCTTCCCTTGAAGTTCCAAGGATTCCATGCCACTTTCCCATCAAGCATATAGTAACTACGAGGGGGCGATCTAGGAGCAACGACGGAGACAACTATCATCTCTCGTGTTTCCCTCTATAGTGAGACTAATGATGTTCGGGATTGAGGAATCTACCTTGATGTGTACCCCCTAGTAAAATCCTCATGAGAACCCCAATCCGGAACTTGCTCCCATGAAATTGTGATATTTAAGGCAAAATTATCCCAACCCTTCTAGCCCACGTCAGGGTGGAAGTGCTAGTCAGTAAAATCAGGGATATTGTCCCACCCCTCCCATGAAGTTCCATCTATATGTACAACCTCATCACCCATGTCTGATTCATTCGGCTAAGCAACTAACATGTGCCTACAACCACTAACATGTCATTAAAATTTATAGCAAACTTCAAACTGAACTTTAAAATTTCAAAGACAAACTATTCAATTCCATCAAACTAGATTTCGTTGACTCATCACATGTGAGCGCATATGATGGTCTCTTGCCATACTCGATAATCATCGGTGTTACACAGTAATTTTTCACTCTCTTGTCACTCCCCATTCTTGATCCCGGAGAACCCTAGTAGTGACTACTATGTTATAATTTCACCATGAAACCTATGCACTTGCATCTCTTAAAGTTTGAAGAAAGTAGTCCCCACTCCCTTAAGAACATTTCCAGAGAATCCTTCTTAAAACCCAGTTTTTAAAGATCAATGCTCTTTCCCATTGTCTCACCCGTGCTGATGGTAGAGTTTTACAATGTGACCCGTGTCGATCGACACTACTGTTAGCCCAATACTTGCACCGGTCTACTTATAGACTATTTTTATAAAAGGAAATAGAGTTTCATGTTTAGAAACTTCTAGTGGCGATGTGATGGATGTTCGTTGGTTGGATAAGGGTCAAGAAATCCATATAAGGTTCTTTCCCCCCCTAAAAGTGGATCTTCCCAAGGAGATAAGACCATCTTCCCCCTTGAGTGGATCCCATTCTTATCCTCCTCTCCCTATATAAACCACTTCTTCTTACCCTTTTTGGCTATAATACAACACATAGTGAAAGTGGTGGAGAGATAGAACCAGCTGCAAAATTATGAAATCTTAGCTTTTGATAGAAGAATATTAGTCTTAGATGACAAAAGACTAGTATTTGGTAGCTAAAGCATGAGGAGAGATATTTAGAGCTTGGAAGACATTTCATTTCAAGCGAGAGGAGGAAAAGAATGTTGAAAAGGTGTGTAGTGGGACTTGGATACTACAAAGGAGATCTCCAACGTCAAGGATTTGGTTGTATCTCTTTGAAGTTTATTTTAATACAACTAATGGTTTATCTCCTCTATCGGGTGTAATATTACATTTGATATCTTAGAACTCCTTGACCTTTCAAGTAGATTGGATTCGATTTTATGCTATCACGTTTTTTGTTGTTTCTTGCATGTTTGTTTCAGGTACTTGAACAAAAGGAACTAAAGGAAGCTGGAGCAAGGAAGCAAGATCACCATCAAGTGAATTAGAATTATAAGAGGTAGGCCCTCTTATTCGATTCTAATCTAAGGAAATTTACATTAGATTGTCTTGTTTGTGGCTAGACCCACTCTCTTGGTCTGGAGGGATCGTCCTTGTCTACAAAGAAGATACTCCTACACCACAAATTGGTGACTTCGTTGGGAAAATACATATCCTTTTCATCACACTATTTTTTTTACTTGTGTGCCTAGTTTGTTTATTTATGGTATTATGGATCTGTATTGACCTGTTTGAAGGCATACAAACACTAGCCCACCCTCTAATGTGTTAAGTCTGGCCTTGTGTGAAGTTCTTTTTTTTATTATTTTTTATTTGAATCCCTCGATCAGTGCTATTTCAGCCAAACAATCGCGTCGATCCCTGATCAACACTAGTTTTAGCAAAATAGTCGTGCTGACCAGTGCCAGTGTTAGCCTGACAGTCACGTTGGACCCCTTTTCAGCGCTAGTTTTAGTCAAGAAGTCGCGTCGGTTTTTTAGTTAAGAAAAATTAGAGTTTATCCCATTCCAGTGCAAGTGTGTCTTGACCCTCAGATTCTCTTCTTCCACCCAGAAGTGACTAGGATGATTTGTTTGCTGAGTTTGATTGATTGATTGGCTTGAAGTTTCATTGCTTGATTTTTTGAGTTTTTGTAGAAAATATTTGTGTAGGTTAACCCGATAATGAAATATAAATCAAAACAAAATTCTATAACCTACTTATACTACCAATTTGCAGAAGCTTAAAGATCAAGCTGAACAATATAACCAGAACAACAAGAATCAATGGAACAATACACATGAAAATAATTGGGGGAAAGCCTCAACTAAAAACCCCACACTATTGTATTATCATACATGGTGGAAATACATAGGAATTATACAAAACCTTAGCTCTCACAGCTAGCCAGCTCTTAGTACAATCCTCACAAATGCTCACAGGAAATCTTGGCTTCTCTTTAGCCTTCTTCTCTGCCCTCCAAGCTCCTATTTCCATGTGTTGTTCCTTGTGGATGATTCACCTTCAACCAAGTGGAAAACCTTGTCCAAAACTACGCAATCCTCAAGGATAAATCCTTGACTTCATGCATGACTTTTCTCCATGAGAAAACACATGCAACTGATAGTACACTGTCCTTGACATTTATCTCAACTGGGTCTTTCTCAAAATAAACATGCATGAGTTTCTAATGAGGGAATCTTCAGTTAACTGGAGTAGCACTAGTTGAGTGCATTAATGCATCAACTGACTGTGAACTCACTATTAATTCCTCAAACAATTTGGAACTAGTTTAACTAGACTTAACTCATTAAACTGAGTTAACTAATTACAACTCAAATATAAGTCAATCTTATGTCCTTAATTTAAGGGATAACTCTTGCATGAATTCAAAAATACTTCTAACTTGAATTTCTCCAACTAATTAATTTAAAATAAATTAATTAATTATTTCCAAGTAGTTGTTAAGACTAAATTCGATTTTAATTCAAGGAAAAATTAAATTCGAATATTCTTGCTGCCATATTTCAACAGTTTTTTGGATGGTTTCTATGACCCTAGGGCATCTAGGTCAATTACCGTTCATTTGTTTGTTTACTCATTGTGTCAAGTTTCTGATTTGCTGCTTCATTTAATCCATCTTTCATTCGCAACATCTTCCCTGCTTCATTTTCAATTCAGTGAGTGAAAGAGTCTCGTTTTTTCTCTTATTTTGAGTGTCTCTTTTCTCTTTCCGAGCATAGATTACATTGCTTGGTTTGTCGATTGAAGCATTTATGTGTTTGGTTTGTTTGATTTAGGGAAGAAGTTTCTTTTAGCTTCATTTATCATGCTTTGGATTTGATTGATGCTTCTTTGTTCGGAATTGTGAAAAATTTCATTAAATTGATTTATGTGAAAGATTCATTTTGCATTTTATGAAAAGAAGAACATCACTCTATTTTACTTAAGCGAAAATATTACATTAGTAGCGTTATTGAGAAGCTAGAATTACATCATCATAGGTAGGAGAAATGAAATAAAATAAAATAAAATAAAATTTTAAAGGAAGATTAAGTGCATTTAGGGCATGAATTAGTAAAATATTTCATTCTTTAGTTGTTGCGTTGATTGTGTGTTCTCTATCCCTCAATTAATGTAAAATTTCATCGAAGACAAAGATTTCTTTTCTCATATAGCTTCATATAGAGGTTTTCAGATGGCAACAATAGGGCCTTGAAATTGAAACCTAATTCAATATAAACCATTAAAATTTATTGAATTCACCTAAGGAAGCATTGAAACTTAACGCTCACATTTAGTGTTCTAGGCTAGAGATGTGTTTTGACATCTTTAAATCTAGCCATTGTCGTTCGCAACGATCTTGCATTAGACAACACTAGCATGGACTTGTGATCCTCATACCATCGTGTATATAAAGGGAGACCCCTATAGGTTTCAATCCTTTACCCATAGGAAGCCAAGTCTTCCACCTTGTAAACGTGATACATCGAACACAACATTCGGGGATATTTCATGCTCGTACGTTTCGGTTTGCTAGGAGTTATTTTGTAGTTCATGGTTACCTGGTAATCCTTTATTCCTAGAGTACCCTAAGTAGTCATTTTTTATATTTTCTAACTCTTTAAATTTGAAAATATCATCGAGCACTTGTCCTTTCGATATCGTTAAATATGAAAGCGACTAGAGTCACCTTTCATCCTTTTCTCGACTCTTAAAACATGAAAAGGCAAAGTTTTGTTTCACTGTCTTAAAATTAACTGCCCATGAAATATTCTTGGTTAAATTTATCTTCCTTAGTGATTCTTTAGGGTCGATTTCAATGGCAACATTTCTGGAGTTTACTAGTCAAGGATTCCCCTCCAATGGGGGTCCTGGTCCTTTTCCTTCTTTTGGAATGTTGGCACTCCTTATATGGCAACATTGTCCCTTCATGTGTTAACTATTAGTTTATGGAGGCCTAGGTGTAGGTGTAATGGATAATCGTTCAAATCCAAAAATGATTTCTGCAAGTTCCGGTGGAACTTCTTCTTGGACTTCCTTTGGAGTATCAGTCATCTACCTCCAAACTTGGTTATTCAGCTTAGTTAGCAAAACTGCTTAATTTTAACCACAATATGACAACCTTTCAATTTCCATGGAATCAAAAGGAATTCAAACTTTCACTTAATTCCTTATTTCATCCACTTTTCCACAACCATTATCGCGTTAACTCTCCACCATTGATCTTACCTTTCAATCTGATGGTTGTTGGTTCACCCGATCAACAAACTAATTGGCGAACCTCCACCGTTGATCAAAGCACACTTGATCCAATGGTCAACAGCGATATCAGACAGGGATCTTGCACGACGTTTACCCACCTGATAAAGTGGTTTTCCCTCTCCACCCGAGTGCTACATGTCGGTCAATAGATGGAATCGCTTGGAATTTCAAAAGACCACTTACCACTTTTTCTTCACCCAATAACCAACTTCACTGATAAAACCAATTTCTTCCTTGACTAAGGCACAAGCTTATTGGTGCACGATGACCATTAGATCTACTGGATCTATAGATCAGATGGTGCTAGACTCCTTTGGGTTAACACGATTTGTCAAGTTTTTTGGTCTCTATTCTGTCAAACTTAACACTTCCGCTACATGTAACTTGTCTCAAACCATATTCTCCAATGTTTTTAGAACATAACCAAATTATTTCAAAACATGGAAAATGCAAGATTGTACAATTCAATGCAAATTTTACATACTCTAATTCAAAAGTCAAACTGTAAATCAACAGAACTTAGAGATATTTCGAAGGAATACAATGCCTCTTTGATTGACCCATTATACACAAATACACAGAGATACAATTTCTGTAACTTAATATTATACGGCCTAATCAAGCCAAATCAGTCAAAAATCCCTTTACAATCATTCAGAACTTACATAAATAACATTTCATTTTAAAAATCAGATCCTTAATCAATGGATAAAATCTGCCTAATCTTAGACAATATCTAATCTGGTTGATATTCTCCTTGAGAATCTCAACTGAATCTAAACAACTTGAATTAATCATAAAATCACTCAATCCCTACATCCTAGCTCAAATCCTATCTAGAAAACTTTGTAAATTGCCAGCTAAAGGATCCCACTCCTTTGCTTGTAAACTTTTTTATGTATTTTTGGAATAAATTCGAAGCCTTTTATCTTCAAGCCTCATGCTCCTGCATTAGACTCTTGAGGAAAAAACTCTTCATGGGATCCTGTCCATGAGCTCTTCTACAGACCTACCCAACATCTGTAGCATGGCACTTGTCATCCAAGTAGCTTCAGCAATTGGTTGATCCTTCCATTTGACCAAATACTGAAAATACTCCTATCCTTTTGTCTTCTTCAACAATTTATTGTCCAAAATCCTCTATGGCTTCAATTCCTTTGCTATAGGTAACCATTTTACCAAATCAATATCTTTTTATTATTGTTCCTATGTTGTGTCATCTGCATTTCCACTTTCATACCTATACAAATCAGCAACATTGAAAATTGGAGATATTCGAATATCAGGGGGTAATTCAATTTCATATGCATTTGCAGAGAATTTCCTCAAGACTCTGCATGGTCCAATTTTCTTAAACTTTGGCTTGTTATACTCCCTTTTTGGAAATCTTTCCTTCCTCAGGTGCGCTAAAAGAAAATCTCCAACTTCAAAATAAACTTCTCTCTTATTCAAATCTGCTCAACTCTTATATTTTATGTTATTGTCCTGTAATTATTGTTTTACTTGTTCATGTATTGCTTGAGCTTCTATAGAAAAATCTTCTCTTTTAGCACTTCCCATTTTAGCTTTTCCAAAGTCTCTCAATTCAGACACTCCCCTTGGGTGCATTCCATAAACTATATGGAATGGACTCTGCCTTGTACTCTTATTACGAGAATCTTTATAAGCATATTCTGGTTATGCCAATACTTGATCCCACTATTTTGGATGTTCACCTGCAAGACTTCTCAGATGATTACCCAAGCTTCTATTTACAACTTCAGTCTGTCCATCAGTCTGAGGATGATAAGAAGAACTGAAACTCAGTTTAGTACCATGTTTCTTCCACAAGGTCCTCCAGAAATGTCCAACAAATTTGGTGCCTATGTCTAAAACAATGCTCTTAGGTATCCCACGTAATCTTACAATCTCCTTAGAAAACAAATTAGCAATGTGAGTAGCATCACCGGTTTTATAACATGGAATAAAATGTGCCATTTTTGAAAATTTATCAATTACTATGTAAATTGAATCATGTCCCCTTTGAGTTTTTGGTAAACCCAAAACAAATTCCATACTTACCATATCCCAAGGCCTATCTGGAATAGGTAATGGAACATACAATCCTTTTTTTTGGCTCCTTCCCTTTGCATACTAACAAACTTTACAATTTTTCACATACTTTTCCATTTCAGCTCTCATTTTCGGCCATAAATAAAACCGATTCAACTGCTCATAAGTCTTGTTTGCACCAAAATGTCCTCCAAGTCCTCCACTATGTTTCTCCTTAATCAAATTTTCTCTCATAGAATAATTTGGTATGCATAGATGATTTGTTTTAAACAACAATCCCTCTTGCAGGAAATAATCCAGCCACTTGCTTCTATCTAACAAAACATGATTTCTACAAGCTTCAAATGCCTCTTTAAAATATAGATATTTCTCATATTTAGTCTTTAAGAAAATCAAAACCAAATACTTGAATTTGAATTTCTTGAACTAAAATGATTTTTCTACTTAAGGCATCTGCTACTTTGTTTGATTAACCAATTATATGTTTTAACACAAATTAAAAATTTGAAGGTATTCTACCCATTTTTCATGCTTCTGGTCAAACTTTGGTTGTTGCATAATGTACTGTAATGTATGGTTATCTGAATACAATATGAACTCCTTGGACATCAAGTAATGTCTCCACTTCTTCAAATACCGCACAACTACATAAAACTCCTTGTCATAAGAAGAATATTTCTTCTTTGACTCATTCAGCTTTTCACTAAACCAAGCTACAAGCATTTCCTCTTGACTCAAAACAGCTTCAATGGATTCTCCACTAGCATCACATTTCACTTGAAAGGGTTTAGTAAAATCAGGTAAAATCAAAATAGGCTTCTTAGTAATATTTCTCTTCAACAATTGAAAGTTCCTCTCTGCTTGAACAATCCATTTAAATGGATGTTTATCCTTCTTTATAGTGTCGATAATAGAAGCATTGATCTTACTAAAATTCCTAATGAATTTTCTATAAAAACTAGCAAGACAGTGAAAAATGCTTACCTCAAAGACACCTTTTGGTGAAGGCCACTCTATGATAGCCTTGATCTTGACTAGATCCCTCTTTAACCCCTCAGTAGAAACAACAAATCCCAAATACACCAACTCCTCCTTCATGAATGAACATTTCTTTAAATTTAACAGTAACTTCTCTTGTTGTAGCCTTTTTAAGACATAATTCAAATGTCTCACATGTTCCTCTTTTGATCTGTTGTAAACTAATATATCATCCAGATATACTATTACAAATTTACCAATAAATTCTCTCAAAACTTCATTCATGAGCCTCATAAATGTACTAGGGGAATTCGACAATCCAAAAGGCATTACCGTCCATTCATATCATCCTTCATTCGTCTTAAAAGCAGTTTTCCACTCATCTCCCTCTCTAATTCTGATTTGATGATAACCACATTTTAAATCTAACTTTGTAAAATATCTAGCTCCACTCAAACAATCCACCAAATCTTTGATTCTAGGTAAAGGAAATATGTACCTGATTGTTAATTTATTGATTTCTCTTGAATCAGTGCACATTCTCTAGCCTCCATACTTCTTTGGGCTCAACACTATTGGCACTGCACAAGGACTCAAACTCTCTCTAATTAGACCCTTGTCTAATAGTTCCTAAACATGTTTCTTGATCTCTTCATTCTCTATGGGATTCATCTTGTAAGCTGCTTTATTAGGCAGATTTGCTCCTGGAATCAAATCTATGTGATGACTGATTTTTCTAATGGATGGTAACTCATCAGGAAAATCATCTACAATGATATCATAATAATTGCCCAGCATCTCTTGAATTTCAATGGGTAAATCATAAACTTTTGTGGAAGTAATTATTACCTTGGGTTTGCAAACCAATGCAAAACTTACCTCATCTTCTTCCATCTGCTGCAAGTACTCCTTTCCACTCAGCAAAAGGGTCTTTGGATCAGGTTTATTTGATGTATCCTCTTCTTCCATTGGCAACAATGTATGATTGACACCATCTTTACTAAATTTGTATGTGTTTTTATTTCCATCATGCATAGCTCCTCTATCATACTGCCAAGGTCTACCCAACAATATGTGACACACCTCCATAAGCATCACATCACAGAGAATTTTGTCTTTGTACTTCCCCAACTATAACTCCACTTCACATTGGTCATTCAATACCAACTAATATCCCTTTTGAAGTCATGACACCTTGTAAGGTGTTGGATGTTTCTTTATTTTCAACATCAACTTATCCACCACTTCTGTGGAGACCAAATTATCTATAATACCACTGTCTATTATCATTTGACAACACTTCCGTTGAACCTTACACATAGTCTTGAACAAGGTTTTTCTTTGTGTTGGTTCAACAATTTCCATAGCTGGTTTTAACAAAATTTTGTTGACTACCAAAGATTCCCATTTCTTTGGTACATTCTCTTCTTCTATTACTTTTATTGTTTCCTCTTCAGTTTTTGCAAAAATGGCATTCCTTTTATTCATTCCTATATTTTCTGGGCACTCACAAGCGTTGTGTCCCAGCTTGTTAAATCTGTAACATCTGATTTCTCTTCCTCTACCTCTGCCTCCTCTTCCTCTAGAAAAACTCCCTCTGCCACTTTCATCACCTCTTATGGATGCATGTTGACTTGAGCTACTGCTAGCTCCATCTCTAGGTGTTGTAGATATTCCTCTACCACCTTTACTTCCCCTTCCTCGGAAAGTACCTCTATTTCTGGCAGACTAATTCCTCATGAGTTTTTCTTTAGCCTTCAATACCATATGATAAGCCTCTTCTATTGTTTTAGGAGACAATACACTTATCTCATCTTGAATGTCCATTCTGACACCATTCACATAGCTTGCAACCTTCTCATCTGTATCTTGGATTTCTCCTGCTCTTATACTCACTTTGTAGAATTCCTCTATGTATTCCTTTACTGTCATAGACGTCTGTCTAAGATTCATCATCTGTCTAAATAATCTTTGTTGATAATCGCTTGGCATAAACTTACTTTTCAGTTTTTCCACCATCCTGTTACAATTCTTAATTGGTTGTTTGTCAAGTCTTCTTCTTTCTGCCTGCACTCCATCCCACCAAATTGCTGCATGTCCTTTCAATTTTGTGACAGCAAACTTCACCTTCTTTCCTTCTTCTGTTTCTTCATAATAAAATAATTTCTCCATGTCATTTATCCAGTCTATCAATTCCTCAGGGCTTAAGCTTCCGGTGTAGATTGAAACTTTAAGTCTAGGCTTGGATGTGGATCTCAATACTGACTTAAAGAATCTCATTTCAAGAGTTACATCTGCAGGTTCCTCATCTTCTACAGCTCCAACTTCAGGTTCACTGACATCTCCAACATCTACATCTCTCTCCATTTCTATTGCTTCAAATCTAGCTTGCATCTATTGCATAGATTCCAACACTTCAGCATTTTCAACTAGTCATCATCTTCTTTGACCACCACCTCTTCCTCCAACTCTGAAAGCCATGTTGGATTTCTTTTTCTGATCCTTGAGATCTTGTTCAGTGTTAGTATGCTACTCTGATACCACAAATGGAGGCCTAGGTGCAGGTGTAATGGATAATCATTCAAATCCAGAAATGATTTCTGCAAGTTCAGGTGGAACTTCTTCTTGGATTTCCTTTGGAGTATCAGTCATCTACCTCCAAACTGGGCTATTTGGCTAAATTAGCAGAACTTGTTAATTTCAACCGCAATATGACAACCTTTCAATTTCCACAGAATCAAAAGGAATTCAAACTTTTGGTTAATTCCTTATTGCATCCACTTCTCCACAACCATTATCACTTTAACTCTCCGCTGTTGATCTTACCTTTCAATCTGATGGTTGTTGGTTCACCCGATCAACAAACTAATCGGCGATCCTCCATCGTTGATCAAAGCACACTTGATCCAATGGTCAACAACAATATTAGACAGGGATCTTGCACGGCGTTTACCCACCCGATAAAGTGGTTTTCTCTCTCCACCTGAATGATACATGTCGGTTGATAGATGGAATCGCTTGGAATTTCAAAAGACCACATACCACTTTTTCTTCACCCGATAACCAACTTCAAATATAAAACTGTTTTTCTTCCTTGACTAATGCATGAGCTTATTGGTGTGCAATGACCATTAGATATACTGGATCTGTAGATCGGATAGTTCTAGACTCCTTTGGGTTAACACGATTTGTCAGGTTTTTTGTTCTCTGTTTGTCAAACTTAACACTTCCACTACATTTAACTTGTCTCAAACCATATTCTCCAATGTTTTTAGAACATAACCAAATTATTTCAAAACATGGAAAACACAATATTGTACAATACAATACAGATTTTTCATACTCTAATTCAAAAGTCAAAATGTAAATCAACAGAACTTAGAGATATTTAGAAGGAATCTAATGCCTCCAAGATTGACCAATTATACACAAATACACAGAGATACAATTCTATAACTTAATCTTATACGGCCTAATCAAGCCAAATCTGTCAAAAATCCCTTTACAATCATTCACAACTTACATAAATACCATTTCATTCTAACAAGCAGATCCTTAATCAATGGATCAAATATGCCTAATCTTAGACAATATATAATCTAGTAGATATTCTCCTTGAGAATCTCAACTGAATCTAAACAGCTTGAATTAATCATAAAATCATTCAATCCCTAAATCCTAGCTCAAATCCCATCTAGAAAACTTTGTAAATTGACATCTAAAGGATCCCACTCCTTTGCTTGTAAACTTTTTTTTTTGTATTTTTGGAATAAATTCGAAACATTTTGTCTTCAAGCCTCATTCTCCTACATCAGTTTACTTAGCTAGCTATTTTCGAACTCGGTGGTCCTGAGTGTCCCAACTTCTGTCCAACCATCTCCTTCACCTGAACAACACCATGTTGATTCTAAGGTTGAACTCTCACCTTCTTAACCTATTTCTTCACCCCCCTCTTCTAATTCGCTTGGTGAAAGCTTGAAATCCAGTAACCAGGAGGCTAAGAAGAAGAAGAAGAAGTCATATAAGCGAGAGGCCAACCATGTAACTATTGCTCCAAAAGCACTTCCCATTGAAAAACCTTCTAATCCTTTGTGGAAGGTAAAGTTCCCTTGCAGGCTATGTAAGGGTGACCATCTCCTTCGAGATTGTTCTAGTATTCCAAGAGTCTTAGAGGTATGGTCTCAAAATCTGGATTGATCATCCCCATCAACCTCTGGAGATCTTGTCGATGCTACACCCTCGTCTAGTGATGGTAAGAAGAAGGGAAAAAATAAATTCCCCCATAGGTTATGTGAAGGGAAGAATCTTCTTCACCTTTGTCCTCTTATGGATAAAACTTTCAAAGTTTTGGAAAACCTTACAAATCCTCAACCCCAACTTCCTATTGGTTATCAAAGGCTTTCTTCTAACCCTCTCCTAGTTGGTAAAGAGATTGACTTGGATTCATCTCTTTCCCATCCTTCTCTTCCTAAGCATGACTCTCTTGTGTCTGTTCCTGACCAACCATTGGTCAGAAAGAGTGTCAACTTGGCTCCCCCTTCAATTGTTCAATCTGTTCCCAAAGATAGTAGTGATCATATTGCTCATGTTCTTCTCATTTCCTCAGATTCCCATGAATTGAAGAGTGGTCGTCCTGTCCCAGTTGTTTAGGAGAATCCTAGAACTGTAGAGGAATGGGGACTCCTTTTAAGGAAAATGCAACAAGAGATATTCTAACAAAAGAAAACCCGTATATTCTTATGATCTAGGAGACAAAAGTAAAAAAACAAGAATCTTAAAATCTTAAAAAAAAGTTTAGGCAATATGAAGGGGAAGCAATTTAGGCAACAGGAGCATCAGGAGGTATATTCACAATCTGGAAAAAAGGAATATGGGAATTAATGGGAAAAAGAACAAGGCAGCACTGGATTTTAACGAACCTAAGGGGGGATAAGCACATAAGAGAAATACAGGGTGATAAATATAAATGCCCTTAATCACTATAAGGAGAAAGAACAGTGTTGGGCAACAATGAAGGATGTATTACAGGAAATGCAAGCCGAAAAAATAATTTTGGGAGGAGACCTACATTCGGTGAGAAGTATAGAGGAAAAGTTTGGAGGAAACTATCAAGCATATCCATCCAAAGAATCTATAGAAGAAATAATGGAGAAACACAACCTCCTGTATATCCCTCCAAATAATGGAAAATATACGTGGAATAACAAGAGAGTGGGAAAAAGTAACATAAAAGAAAGACTGGAAAGAATTCTGATTCAAGAAAATATAGCAGCAATGTATAACTCAATCAAATAAAAAATCATCCATGCCACAACCTCAGATCATAAACCTGTATGATAGCATTGGGCGAAATGGAAAACTAAGGCCCACTCCCGTTCAGGTACAGCTCAACCTGATAGCAGCAAAGAAATCAGCGAATTAGTTAAATGAGCTTGGGAACCAGGAATATCAGGCTCACCACAGTACATATGGAAAAAAAAATTAAAAAATGTAAGAGTAAAGCTAAAGGAATGGACAAGAATAAATGAAAAAAAAAGAAAAGAGCTACAACAAAAAATGGACAGTATGCAAGCAAAAAACGAAGGTAAAGAAGAAAGCAAGAAAGACTACCTAAAAGAGAAAGAAATATTCTGGGATATATACAAGGAAAACAGGAAAGAAGAGGAAGAGGCAAGACTGAAATCCAGAAGCCTCTAGCTCAAGGAAGGGGACAAGAATACTTCATTCTTCCACAACAAGAAAACTTACTGTCAGCAACAGAAGAAACAGTTGAATATGAAGAAATATTGCAGCATACAAAAAGAAAAATAAAAAAAGAACAAAACAAAGATATGTGCAAGGATCTCACCTAAGAAGAGACTGTGGATGCCATCTAGAGCCTGCATCCGGATAAAGCGCCTGGGCCAGACGGATTCACAATAGCTTTCTATAGGAATCACTAACACACAATCAGGAAAGACTTTGTAAGAATGGCAAAGAATATTAAAAAAAATAAAAATGGGAAGCAACACAAGATCATCCTATCTTGCTCTGGTCCCAAAGGAAGCAAACCCCTCCACCTTCAACAGGATTCAGCCCATTTCTTTGTGAAATTCCTTCTACAAGATAATAACTAAAATAATGGCAAATAGAATCAAGAAGGGTTTGTCCCAAATAGAAAAATCATAGACAATGTCATAATAGTTCAGGAGGTTGTCCACTCCAGTATTCTAAAGCAAGAAAAAGTTATGATAGTCAAACTGGATATGGCAAATGCTTTTGACAGGGTCATCTATCCATATCTAATGGTCGTACTCCATAAGCTGGGCTTCTCAAAAGAAATAATAGAAGTGATTCAAGAATGCATCTCCACTCCCTGGATCACCCCCTTCATCAACGAAAGACCCAGTGGACTCTTCCAAAGTACAAGAGGACTCAAGCAAGGCTACCCCCTATCCCATTTCTTATACATAATAATGGTAGAAACATAAGTAGAGCATTGGAAACTCAGAGGAAAGAAAAAACTATCACAGGTCTGAGAATAGAAAAAGGAATAAAAACCATAAATCATTCCTTATTTGCAGATAATACAGTGCTGCTGGGAGGAGCATCAACTATAATAGCAAGAAGATTCAAAAAAATAATGGATGCATTTCTACAGGTGTCAGGTGGGCTATTGAATAATACAAAATGCAAGATCTATGGGTGGAACATTCCGCCTAGAATCATGCAAATAATTTCTCAAATCATCGAAATCCCAGCATAGGAAAACTGGAGCCACTTCCTATATCTGGGACTACCAATATCAAAAGAGATCACGAAGGCAGAAATATGGACAAAAAAATTTGGGAAAATGCAAGACAGGATAAAGAATTGGGGAATGATGTGGCTAAATATGGCTGGAAGGGTGATATTAATTAAAGCTCTTCTTGCTGCATTGCCAATATATCAATATGCACTAATCATGGCACTAGCAAGTGCCCACAAACAAATGAAACTAATACTAAGAAGCTTTCTATGGAAGAGTGGGAAGCAGGAAAATAAAAAGTTCAGTTTGGTTAGGTGGGAACAAGTAGTGCTACCATATGAACAAGGAGGCTTGTCCATTCGGTTACCTAGGCTCATGAATGCAGCTCTGGGAATGAAAATAGTTTGGAGACTCATAACAGGTAAAGAGAATTGGTGGAAAAAAGCCCTCATAAACAAATACATGAATGGTTCCAAGGAGAAATTGCTAAATGAAAACATCCCAATAAGGCAAACCACCCAAGTATGGAAACTAGTTAAAAGAGTCATCCCAACAATGAGCAAATACATTTCAAAAACTCTAGGGAATGGAAAAAAAGTATTGATCTGGGAGGACAGAATTATGGGAAAAGAACCACTACAGGAGCACCCAGAAATGGATGGCATTCAAGAATGGATGAAAGGGAAAGGCCTTAAAACTTTACATTTAATTTCTTTGTGGAATCAGAAAGAATGGCAGGAATGGAGAAGGCTAGCAATACCAGCAAACCTGGAAGGACAATGGGAAAAAATAAAGCAGCGTTTAAAAGGGGCAACACCAACTCATCGGGATGAGGAAGACAATTATCTTTGGGACCCAAGTAATGGGCAATATATAATGAAAACTGGCTATAAAATTCTCCAAGAATAAACCAACCAGCAAGATTGGGAACCATGGAAGATAGCATGGAAATCTGAAAGTTTGCCCAAGATAATAAAAAAATAAAAAATAAAAATAAATGAAATAAAATAAAAAATAAAAATAAATATATAAAATAATAATAATAATAATAATTAATATTCTAAATTAAAAATTAAAATAAAATTAAAAATTAAATTAAATTGTGTAAAGAATTAAATTTAAAAAATTAAAAAAAATTATAAAAAAAAATTATAAAAAAAATAAAAAATTATTTGGACTTTATTAAAAGGAAAGATATTAACAAGTGAAAATCTTAAAAAAAGAGGCTTCCAAGGGCCATCAAGATGCCCATTATGTCAGCAGGCAGAAGAAAACATACAACTTTTATTTCAGGGTTGTAAATTCTCAAGAGAATGCTGGGAGCGGCTCTTAAGCCCGCTGGAAGTGAATCTAGAGTATGGGAAGCCAATGCCGAAATTCCTCAAAAATCTAGAGAAACCCTATCCATACACAACAAATAATAAAGCCACAATTATAAGAATATGGAAATGCATTCCAACAATCCTATGTTGGCAATTTTGGCTAACTCGAAATAAATGTATCTTAAAAAACCAAAATCCTAGAATTGGGAAAACACTATCAAAAGCAGGGGAACTAATATCATAAATTCTCAATGAAAAAGGACCTGCCCCAATGGGTAATAATATCCTTTAGTAGGAAGAAAGAGATTGGCTTAACAAAGCCATAATGAACAACAATGGTAAAAAAGAATGGAGAAAAGAAAGCTTAGGAAAAAATTGGAAGCTAAGAATGACTGAAGAAGAAACTGAAAGTTGGAAAAGAATTCAAAATAGATATTATATGCACTTTGCTGGAGCCTCCAAGAATAATCTTGGAAAGGCATGAGCAAGGGGAATAATTTATGACCCAAGTGGGAAAAAAATAGTCACATACGAATGGGGATTGGGACAAATCTCCAACAATAGGGTTGAAGCCTACAGTCTACTCATGGGGGCAAAAATAATAATAAAAAGAGGAATCCAAAACCCAATAATCATCGGACACTCAGTCATCACAATCCAGGCAGTGGTCCAAACCAAAAGTCCAAGCAACGAGTTTATGAGAAGAACCATCAAAATAATTAGAAGGAATTTAGAAGACTCGGGAAATGTAACTTCAAACACATCCCAAGACACCACAATCAGCAAGCGGATCAATATTCAAATAAAGCAGTGGAGAAGAATAAAGGAACAGATAGGGAGAACAATGAAGAATACCACCTCTCTGTTCCATAATATTGAAACAAATAGGATAAGAATAAAATTCTAGAAAATAAAGAGTCGAATCAAGATAAATCAAGGAGAAAATCAAAAAACAAAAACACAACAAGCCAAAAATCATACAGTCCAAAGAAATCTCGGGAAAGCACGAGTAGGCAGAGGAAAAAACAAGGAAACAAGGATACGCACAAGATAGTTGACAAAGAAGGCAATCTAAGTCATAAGGCTCATGAGCAAGCAAATCTTAGCTCAGGATATTCTTGAGATTCTGAGGATAAGAGAACTCAAGTGGCAGCTCCAAAAACTAATGCATGGGTCAATCGTCATAACTATAAGAATAGAGGTAAGCTAGTAGAGTATTTGCATCAAAGGATTAGTTGAATTGTGATTTGCAAACTGCGCACCGAAGCCTTAAATTGCTTGAAATCTGTGACTGGCCTCCAACTCTTCCCTATAATCCTCTCAGCTCACCATTCCTTCAGCACAGTCATTGCTCTCTGTGCATTAATCATTTGTTGTTCACCATGTATCACATCGTGGCCCATAAGGAGTGATCATCTCTCATCCCGTCTTATTCTATGTCTATCAGGCATCGCACCCTCCGACACTCATCAACCTATCTCTGCTCATCTGTTCCTTATCTATCAAATTCTCTGCTCTCTGTCTCAGTCGAACCACTCTTTGTCTCCTAGATGTCTTCTTAACTACCCTCTGTCTCTATACAACCATCCTTTTCTTATCAGCTTTCAATCCTCCCCACAGATTGCTCCAATAATCTATGCCTATTGCCCACCTATCCTAATTCATAGGCCTCTCACCACCACTATTTATTCAGTGGTAATTTCCACAACATATTAAAAGGCCTAGGACAGAGACCAACAAATCAAAGCAACGCAGGAACAAGGAAGCGCAGGTAGCAACAACAAAGCAAGAGGAAAAAGTAGTCAGATGGAGTTTAATCCCATTGAGAAGGTAGCTAGGAAGGACTCATGCCTAGCTTTCAAAGGGAACAAGGTCATGATACATGGGTTGCAACAGTCTCTCAAAGACCTGAGAAGTGAAATGAGAATGGAGTATAGCCTATAGAGGTGAAATATGGCAATGAAAAAAAAATACTAAAATCCAAGTGTAAGCATTTGGAAGAGACCGTAGACAACTACAAGAGCAAAACTATGAGCAACGAAGGAGAGAATTTAGCCAACAACAACAACATGGCTGAAGCAGATCAAGAATACTCAGGCTATAAACCATAATGCCTATTAGAATATATGTTATGTAAATTTGCTTTCATAGTAGGTCAATATGTCCGACAATATACTAGAATATTTAAAATAATTTAGGAAGTTTGGGAATTAAGCACAAGAGAGGGGACTGCACTCTCCTCTTACTGCTTAGTCTACTATCCAAATATAGTTGAATGTAATAGGAGCTTGCTCCAAGTCCCTTTTTGGTAATATATCATCTAACCGATCTTGTCAATATATATATATATATATATATATATGTTGTTACTACTTGTTTGTCTTTTTGTAGGAATAAGAACTGAATTATGACAAGGAGAAACTGAGAATTTTTTCAAGTAATAGTTACTGTTGTTACTCCACCATTGTTGTTACTCCATCAGTGTTGTTACTTCGCTGTTGTTGTTACTCCACCGGTGTTGTTACTCCGTCGTTGTTGTTACTCCATACTTGTTAGTACTCCATCATTCTTGTTACTCCATCGGTGTTGTTACTCCGTCGTTGTTGTTGCTCCACCAGTGCTATTACTCTGCCATTATTGTTACTCCATTGGTGTTGTTACTCCGCCGTTGCTATTACTCGATCAATGTTGTTACTCTGCCATTGTTGTTACCCTACCAGTGTTATTACTCCATTGTTGTTGTTACTCTGTCGGTGTTTTTACTCCGTTGTTGCTATCACTCTGTCGTGTTGTTAATCCACCAGTGTTGTTACTCCACCAATGTTATTACTCCGTCATTGTTGTTACTCTATCGGTGCTGTTACTCCACAGTTACTGTTACTCTGTCGTTGATGTTACTTCGTCGATGTTGTTACTCCGCCGTTGTTGTTACTCCATTGGTGTTGTTACTCCATAGTTGTTGTTACTCCGCCACTGATGTTACTCCACCATGTTGTTACTCTGTAGGTGTTGTTACTCCATCGACGTTGTTACTCTGTCGTTGTCATTACTCCACCGGTTATTTTTGCTGTTACTTCACCACCAAGTAGGTCACGAGGCATGCCTTCATTGACTATTATGGATCTAATTAAAATATTCCAAAGAAGAGACTAGTACGTGATGTGGATGGTCGCATTTAAGTTTGGGGGGTCCCGTCATAAATAAACGACGATGTACCTAAAATCATAATCATATCATATTTGTTGTGTTTTTCGAGGTGTACCAGACCTCGCGGCCACCATGCTAACATTATTGTCATCATTAGTTGGGTTGTTGTTACTCTCCCTTACCAATCGACTGTATCCACCACGTTGATATAGTTCCTACATCGATGGGTGGGTTGGTTGTGCGCAATGAACCGGAGGGCACGACAATGGTTCGAAACAATCGGGAAGTATGGCAGGCTTTTGAAAATGCAGGGTGGAACGCCTATTTCGACAGATTGTAAGGGTTTAATGAAGCGATTATGATTGGATTTTCACTCAATTTAGAGGAAGGGAGCTCTCAGGTTTAGGGGATAGAAATCCTAGTTACAAAAGAAACCATTGCAGAGGTCAGTGGGCTACCCCAGCAGGGTCAGAAATAGTTTTCACGAAGAACCGCTCTCCATAGTTCCTCGAAGCATTATTACAAGTCAGAGAAAACGTAGTTTATAAAGGCCGAGGGTACAACTGGAATTCATTACCACACCCATGGGGTGAGGTAGCAGGTTTTGTAATGACATACATGACCTACGAGGGGAGGTATACCACCATGTTTAAATATCATTTTAGAATATTGGCTCACCTCTAGTTTCCACAGGCAGAAGCCTTCTCATTGAATATGCCTTTCTTCCTGTTAAAGAGTCCCTAGCTGATGGCGCACTCTACTCGACGTTCACGACCAGTTGCGGCAGTCATTACCAACCATGGTCTGGTCTGGTTGTTAGTCATGCATGCAATTGGTCGACTTCAAATCCCATGGGAAACATTCTAGGATTCTATAGAGGAAGAGTTAATAGCTACTAGAGCCACTAGAGAAGAAGAGCCGGAAGCGATGGAGGAAGGAACCAGAGCAGAAGATGAATACATAGATCAAGAGGAACCAGAGGAAATGGAGATGGAACCCGAGGGGCTGGAACAGAACCAGGAGCGTGAACAAGAGAGGATAATTGAGGTTGCTCCATAAGAACCAGCCTCGACTGTGGAATTGATGGAAGAAGAAGTGCTATAGAAAGGGCCACCAACATAATGACTGAGGCTGTCTCTCAAGAACCATCCTTGACCATGGAGCCAGTGGAGCAAATCAACAGCAATGTAATAAGTGAAGAAGGACCACATCAAGCTAAGGTGGAGGAATTCGTTAATACTGCAGCTGGGGGTGTCCCATAAGAACCACCCTCGAACGTAGAACCAAAGGAGGAAGATGAACCAGGATGAGAGGGACCTGAAGCTGAAAGAACCATGGGGACAACAAAAGGAGAGGCTATGGGTATAATGGATGGTGTTGATGTGATGATTCAAGAATACATTTGTATCAATGTCGTGCTGGAAGAAACAATGTCAGCATCTTATGTTCAAGAACTGCTGGATATGGAAGGTGGTGTTACACAAGAACCACCATCAACCTGTCTGACCCTGGAGAATACAGAGGAATTAAATGTTGGGACTGACATTGTTCCACAAGAACCAGCATCAACCTCAGAATAGGGGACTACACAGGCAAGGGTTTCAACTCATAGCAGAGACACTGCAAACAGAGGGAAAGATCTCGAGGCCACAACTGGGGCTGAGATAGATCAAGTAGGAAAATTCTTTCAATTTTCCTCTTACTTTTCCATTCCAAAAGGGGCAAGGGTGTCTCGCTCTACCCAACACACAGAGGAGGATGTGGCCGTTCTGCTGATTTTGAAGTTTGACAGGTCGAATAAGGAACCAGCTGCCATATGTTAGTTGGCCACAGACCTCCATAGAGACCTTTTCCAGGAACCCAAAATAGAGGAAGAGGTAGGTGTTTTTGAAATGAGGGAACCTAGAAGGGAAAGTTTGGCTGAACCACTGATGGACATCCATCAAGTGAGCCCACCACCTATCGAGATAGCTTTACTATAGGACTAGGCAGGAGACAGTAAGGAAGTGGTTGCTCCCTAGGAAGAGAGACCAAGCAAAGAAGCCCCATTGATTAACCCTGTGGATACTCCCTCGAGTAATCCACCACCTATCGAACTGGCTACAGTACCAAATGAGGTGGTGGTCAAACAAGAATGGGTAGAATTGTGTGAGCAACAAAGGATGCCTATGAAGCAGAAATATCAACTGCAATTCAAAGAAACAATGCAGCTCAAAATAGAGGTTAAGAGGCTGAGGAAACAGATGCACCGGCTGAAGAAACACATGAAAAAATATAAGCGTCAGGCTAAGAAGCCCAAAACCATGACAGCCGAAGCAAGGAAACAGGTAGATGGAGTGGCAACAACTTCTTTTGCCACTCAGACAGACCTGATAGAATATTTGTTTGAAGGCCTTGAGTTTTCTTTGACAGCTGAAGTACAAACTTGGAAATCCACCACGGCACGATATCAGAACAAGGCAAAGAAAGCCCAAGAACGAGCATCCATGGCTATCTTCGAATATGTGGAGCACATTGATATAATTTGATTGAGGCATGTAATGCAACAACTCAAGTTGGAGCAACTGGAAAGGCAAGTGGCAAAGTTGAAAATCGATAAAGAGTAGATGTTCCATTTAGCACAAGAAGTGATGGCATGTCACCCTCCCACTTCCAGTTATTCTTTATTTTTGCATGAACACTTTCTTTTCTTCTATTTGGAAAGCATCCAGAAAGAAATTAGTGACGCGATTGAGGATGGTGTACAGCTCCTCTGGATATTGGGAGCCCATAATGTGCCAAATCAGCATTTGATGTGTGAGCTTTACATGCATGGGTATCTCTTATGCGTTGAGAGAGAATTTAATCTAGTTCCATATGTGGGGGACATTCATTTAAGGGCCCTCACCTCTTACACTTTTAATCAGATAAGCTGGCAGAAGGCTTCTGACATGTTCGAGTCAAATCAGGCCACGAAGCCTTTTATGGTAAGAGGAGAACCTGAGAGATCAATGACTATGTACAATAAGCACACTACATTTTTAGAAATTATGGGAAATAAGGAATAGATGTCGAAGACACAAAAGTGGTGTATCGATCTCTGTGTCAAACAATTGGTCACGTTTCAAGCAGAGGCCCTGGATAGTTGTCAAAAAGGTGGATGATGTCACCCACATCTATCCGAAACAGAAGACTACTTGGAGCACCAAATTTTGCATGAGCACCCAGCAAGGTGCCAAGTTATGTGGCATGCATCCAAACATGTGGGGTCTGGTGGATGGGAATATGATTTCAGTACCCTATCCTTTGGTTGCTAGCAGAGCACTACACCCCAACATATAATATACCAAATGGTTGGTGGAAGGAATTTCTTCTCTCATAGGGGTTTAAGGTTCCAGGAATAGAAATGGCCAAGGAATACGATCTCACCCAACCCAGACCTATCCAACCCAGACCTGTGGAGATGGCGATCTACACAAGGTATGCAGAAGGCTTGTTGGGGGGAGATGTTGGGCACCAAATTAGCCTATCTTTTCGCTGCATTTCCACTCCTCTTTTCATCTCTTTTGTATTCATTCGCATACATTTACTATGTAAAACTATGAGGTAATTCCCCTTTCTCATCTCTTGGGATATTTAATTAATGAAGAAGAGTCATGATGGTTTTACCTATGCAAACCACTAAAACATGTTATGACTGCAGATTATGGAGTGCATGTGTTGATCGCATGGCATATCGTAGCAGTTCCGCGATTCACAGCAACTGATCGACCACGACAAAACAACATAACTAATTTGCAGTTGTTCTCAACCCGTTTTGGATCATTCCTGTTCTTGCACTCTCAGTGTTAGTGCTGTGATTAAACTGATGTATATCTTTGGGTATATAGTTGCCAGGTCAATGATAGATTGTAACCTTGCCCTTGCATATACCTTGCGTGTTGCCTTGAAAAGAAAACTCACCTAGATTGATACATTAATGAAGGAAAAGGTGTGAATAAATTGTTCATACCTTGACACCAACAATGGGAATTAAGGAACAAGAAGTAACTTGGGAAAGTTTCCAAAAACATTTTAGGGATAAATATTTAACCTAACGGTTTTATGATTAAAAAGAAAAGGAATTTCATGTTAGTTTTTTGGGGAAGCTTTCTATGAATGAGTTTATAGATAATTTACATCCTTGTTGCGATATGTCCCTTACATATGTGAAGAAAAGGCAAAAGTCCAACAATTTATCAGTAGTTTGCATGTATTCATGAAGGAATGTTTGGAATTATACAATCGTAAAACCATGGACGAAGTTATTAGGAAAGTGTGAATATGTTACCAACAAATGAAGGAAAATAGGGATGGAAGCAAAAAGTGGAGGGAAATGAAGGGTCTTAAACCCTCACAAATTTTTAAATGATTGAAGTCTATGAATTTTAAAGGGTCTTACAAGAATCAATAGAAAAATTATACAGGGCGGACCCAGGAAAGGATTAAATTGCAGAATGAGCTAAAACCTTATGAACGGTTCGGTAAAAAAGAGTTTGAACCCACAGCTAGACCTTCATTACAGTGTTGGGGATGTGGGGAACCGCATTATGTCAAAAATTCCCTACCAGAAAAGAATAGAACAAGTAGCGCAGATTCAGGAAGCATCCATAGTAGGAAAAGTTGCAAGGAGCTTGCCAAAAATCAACGCTGCAGTGGAGGATCACTAGGTTGAGTACCAATTGACCATGGTAGAGTTTGAAGGTAAAATTTTCAGCCAAATTGTCTCCATTTTAATTGATCTAGGGGCTAATTTAAGTTACATAAGTCCTAAGATAGTAGAAAAATTTCATTTGAAAACCACCAAATTTAAAAATCTGTGGGTGGTATAACTAGTTACAGGGGCAAAAAGAAGAGTAATGGATAAGGTTGACAATTGTCCTGTAGAGCTAGTAAGACAACCAATAGCAGAAAACTTAAAATTTTTACCCCTAAGATCTTATGACCTTTTAATTGGTATGTGTTGGTTGGAAAATCATTGGTCTCTCATAAAAATGTAAAGACAAAAATTAGTTATTTGGATGAGGAGGGTATGAGGCAAGAAGTTCAAGGATTGAAAATACCCCTAAAATTAAGACCAGTCACAACTTCACAATTGGCAAAATGTATTAGGAAATGATGTCAAATTTATGTGGCACAAGTGGGGTATACAAACTCAAAGGATAAGGTTGTTACTCTAGAGAATCTGCCTATTGTACATAACTTTGTTGATGCCTACCCAGAAAATATCCTTGGAATGCCTCCTAAAAGGGACATAGAAGTTACCATTGAACTTGTTCTAGGAGTGGCTCTTGTGTCAAGAGCACCCTATCATATGAGTTTCCCTGAGCTAACTGAACTTAAAATGCAATTTCAAGAGTTACTTGACAACAAGTAAATTTGTCTAAGTGTGTCATCTTGGGGAGCTCCAGTACTTTTTGTCAAAAAGAAGGATGGCACTCTACGATTGTGTATTGACTACAAGCAATTAAATAAGTTAGCGATGAAAAATAAATACCCTTTACCCTGTATTGACAATTTATTTGATTGGGTAAATTGGGATATAGTATTCTCTAAAATTGACATGCATTCAACGTATCATTAGATAAGAATTAAAGAAGAAGATATATATATATATATAACAACTTTCAACACTCGCTATGGGCATTACAAATTTGTGGTTCTGCCCTTTGGCCTAACTAATTCCCCCATGACATTTATGTGTCTTTTGATAGTATATTTCATGAGTATTTGGATAAATTTGTATTGATCTTTATAGATGATATACTTGTTTATTCATGAAATATGGAGGAACACAAAAAACATCTGCAAATTGTTTTGCAAACCTTGAGGGATCATCAATTGTATGAAAAATACAGTGAGTGTGAGTTTTATAAGGAACAAATCCAATATTTAGGACATGTTATTACTAAGGATGAAATTGGTGTAGACCCATAAAATATAAAACTAGTATGGAATGGCTCGTTCCTAGGAATGTGGTTGATATAAGATCCTTCATGGGGTTGTTTGGATACTATATGTGATTTATTGAAGGATTGTCAAAAGTGGCTTATCTCATTACCACCCTGCAAAAGAAAGGAAGAATTTTCAAATGGAAAGTTGAGAATCAAAACAGTTTTGATTGGTTGAAACATTTACTTACTACTGTCCCATTCTAAGAATTGTTAACCAAGACAAGGAATTTACTATTTGTACAGATGACTGTAAAGAGGGAGTAGGGGGAGTATTAGTGCACGAGGATAGATTTGTAGCCTGTGAATCTCAAAAATTGAAGGATCATGGACAAAAGTATTTAGCATATGACTTGGAGTTGACAACAGCGATTCACACCTTAAAAATGTAGCACCATTATTTACTTGGGAAACAGTTTTTTATTTGTGACAGATCATAGCAGTTTAACTAATTATTTTAAGCAACCTACTATAAATGCTCGACAAGCACGTTGGATCACTTTCTTGATTGAGTTTGAGTTTGAAATTAAACATTTAACGAAAGGATAATTGGGTTGCACACACCTTAAGTAGGAAGTTGAAATGTGTCTATGAAATCTCATTTACTATAGTAAGAATTGCTTTTGAAGAACAGATTAAGGAGGTTGTCCAAGAGATCTAGAATACCGGTTTTTATGGTAGCAAACACATGATCCAAACAACAACGAACAACAACTAGGATATGAGGTAAATAAAGAGAACATGTTGATATATCGAAGTAGAATATATGTTCCTAATCAACTATGCATCAAGCAGTTGATTCTAAATTATTGTCATAAAATTCCTTACGCAACTCATCCTTGCTACCAAAAGTTGATTACTGCATTAAGGAAGGAATACCTCTAGACATGTATGAAAAAGGAAGTGGTTGAATATTTAGTTAAATGCCTGGAATGCCAGCAACTAAATACTGAACACCAACACCCAGTCAGGTTGCTCCAGCCACTCCCTATTCTGGAATGGAAATGGGGGACTATCACATTCGACTTCATTATTGGCCTACCTAAGACCAAGAAACAAAATGACTATATAATGGTGGTAGTAGAAAACCTAAGTAAGTATGCTCATTTTATTCCAATGTAATGTTCCTTTAAGATGTTTCAAATTGCTAATATATTTATGAAAGAGTTTTCAGGGTGCATGGAATACCAAAAGTGGTAATTTCTGATAGGGATGTTAAATTTATATATGCATTTTGTATATCTTTGTTTAATGGATTAGGTACTCAAGTGCAGTTCAACATTGCATACCAACCTCAAACCAGTGGACAGACTGAACGTGTAAACCAAGTGATTGAAGATATGTTGAGAATGTATGTGATGTATCAATTGATAAAGTAGGAGGACTATATACACTTGGCGGAATTTGCTTACAATAATAACCATCAAGCTTCCCTAAATATGAGCTTGTTTGAGGTGTTATATGGATGCAAATGTAGAACATCTATAAATTGGAGTGGCCCTAAAGATGAATTGATATTGGGATTTGATATATTGGAAGAGATGGAAGAAGTCGTAAGAAAAGTAAGGTCGAATTTGAAGTTTGTTCAAGATAGACAAAAAACCTATGTTGATAAAAAAAGAAACTATCGAGAATTTCATGTTGGGGACCACGTGTATGTACGAGTGAAGCCTAAAAAAAGATTATGTGTTGGGCAGGATGTTCCAAGCTAGCCCCCTGGTACTACGACCCTTTTCAAATTTTGGCTCGAATTAGGCCTGTGGCTTATCAACTAGCCTTGTGCAGCCACATACATATACATAACATTTCTCATGTTTCTTTGTTAAAGGAATATATATATGATCCTAAGAATGTTATCATTAGGAATGATATACAAGTTGAATCAGACGATGAGTTCCTAATCAAACCTCTACATATATTCGATCATAGAGAAGTAACATTGCGGAAGCGAGTTATCACCTAGGTTAAGCTGTAGTGGAGGAACTTTAGCCTAGAAGAGGCTACCTGGGAGGACGAAAAAATTATGAAGGAAGCATACTGAAACCTATTTTGAGGACGCAAAAACACCGGGATGGTGTTAAGAATGAGGGGGGGAATGTAACATCCCCTGGTAACTTGTAAATGTTTAATTATTGTAGCTAAAAAAATTATGATAATTTGCATACCGTGGGAAGGTCAAACAATAATTAGGAAAATAATAAATTTTATCCATGAAATATATTAATGTTATGCAAGAATTATGAATATGTCATATCCAAAAGTAATGTTGAAAGAGTCTTAGCTCTTGGTACGTCATGAATCTAGACTAGTTTAACTATTAATTATAACTATAACAATAATTAGGAAAATAATTAATTTTGTCTATGAAATATATTAATGCTATGCAAGGATTATGAATATGCCATTTGGGAAACTAATTTTGAAAGAGTCTTAGCCCTTGGTACATCATGAATCTAGACTACTTTAATTATTAATTATCATTATAATTATTTATTTTATTTTATTTTGATTGAGTCAAAATGTTAAACAAAACATTACAATATCTCTACCATGTTCGAGAACACCTCAGCACAATTAGTTTTTATTTAATACAAAATGTCCAATAATTATTCTATTCATATTTACTCTTAATGCAAAATAAAAATAAAAAAAAATTGAACTTCGATTTAGTAGGGCCTAGTCGAATTTATAGACGAAATGGCTTTTTTCATGACATTTCTGGTAAATTTTAATCAAAATCCAATGGAGATTTTTAAAGCCTTGAGTTTTTGTTGTTTAATTTGCAGAATTCAAACGTTGCATTCTATCTTGAAATTATTTTGTTGGATTTCGATAAAAACACTATTTCATCTATAAGTTAGACTATGCCATTTAATAGGTTGAGAGAGTGGCGATTATATAATTATTATAGGTAGTTTTTGTTTTTAATTTAATATAATTATTATACGTAGTTTTTGTTTTTAATTTAATTTTATATTTTTATGTAGTAAGAAAATCTATCATAACCCAAGTGTCAGACCAATGGTGGGA
>APFE031272480.1:0-24577 GCA_000404065.3 Pinus taeda | reverse complement strand
AAAATGCCTGTGTGGGTAAAACTATATAACCTACCTCTGCATTTTTGGTACATCAAAGTATTAGTAGGCATTGGTAATGCTCTTGGGAAATTTTTAAAAGTAAACAGTGAGTGTCTTACCAAGGATATCTACACTTTCACCACAATCTGCGTGGAGGTTGATCTCAGTCAAGGATTACCAAACCCATTTCTCTTATTCCAAAATGAAAAGAAATGGTCCCAGTCTCTTGATTATGAAAACACTGCTTTCAAATGTCGCATTTGTCATCAAACTGGTCATCTACAAAGTGCTTGCCCACAAGATAAAAAAACACAAGAAAAGAAGACAACCACCAAAGCCTAAAGTATGGTAATTTTCAGCCTCTCTGATAGATGATATAGAAGAGGAAGGAAATCTAGAAAATACCACAAACACCACATTCCAAGAAGCAAAACACCCAGGAAATATTTCAGCTTTCAATGAACAAGGCACCCAACTAAACTCACAAAATGATGAGAACCAGAACTACTCCGCTTTATTTCAAATGACAACCGACCCACAGTAGAAAAATGAGCAACTCATCCCAGGGAAGGAAATTGGTGGCAACAAGTGAATACACTCAACAGAAAGCTCAAATTCCAACAAAGAAACCCCAACTACTACCAAAGAGACAGAAATGTCCATTGTAACATCCACTTCCAACACTAAAGGTAGGCAGAAAGTGGAAAAAAAGAAAGGTAGGAAAGCTTAGATAGTTCATAATTTATTGCCTTTTTTAGATCCTGTGCATCAAGACAAGTTTATACAACATATTCTAATGTAGCATCTACAACATGTAATTTTGCTCAATATGAATAAAATTACGATTTTTCTTTTGGAAAAATAATGTTAATATATTAATAAATAATAATCATATTAATAATGATTAATATATTAATAATCATAATAATTTTAATTAGGGTTTATATATGTATAAATCGCTTTGGTTTAATATTAATCTTTTAGCTTTAATATTTATGACTTCGGTTTAATATTAAAATTCATCGGTTTAATATATTCACATGGCTTTTTAACTAATTAATGATAACCAATAATAATAAATATTAATGATTAATAATAATAATGAGTCATTGCCTAATAATATTTATTTATATATCGTGATGACTAATCATCTTAATTAATTATATTATTAATAATAATAATAAATAAAAAAATTAAAAAATATTAATTATAAATTAATAAAATTTTGGATTAAATAATTAATAATGTTAAATTTTAATTATTAATGAATTAATAATAACAATAAAAACTAACGCCTATTTGTGTATTTCAACCACATTTACTAATGTGGTTGTGCATGTGATTGATTAATATATGCCTATTAGTGTATACCAACCACATTTATAAAATAAATGTGGTTGCGCTAGTACAGAGCTATCATTGTGTGGAACTTATAATGAAAAGTTTCAATGTTCAGAGAAAGCTTCTTCTACACAGTGAAAGATTCGCACAAATAAAGCCCCGCTTAAAAAACTATAAAGCTAAAAATCATATATAAAAATTAAATTAAATTAAGTTAGCTTTATAACAAAATCAAATTTATTTAATGATAAATTTTATTCAGATTTCTATGCAAATTGACTGGAAATATTTGAAATTCGGAGACATGCATTATTTTTTTATTAAAATATTGCCAATAATGTAATAGATCTAACAATATTTGCAAGATAGAAATATCTTAGTGATTATGCCATGTCGAAGTGTGAAAGTATGTGAGTTGGGAGATTTATGTTCCTTGTTCTGCACACCATCCTTCCACACATATTTGAAAGCGTTATGTTGTCATTTCCAAACAATAGAACCAACTTCTGACCCAATTGTAATAACTATTATTTAATAATGTTGAATCTAATGACTACTATATATAGCATGTGTACAAAAGTAGTTGCACGGAGGAAGTTGGAGGTGGCTGCGTAGACAAAGTATCTATGGAGAACAAATGCATGTGTGTATAGCTTAGAGTAGGTGTGCGGAAGTGGTTGTGCATTTGCAGAGGTGGATATTTAGAACAAGTGTGTTCAGAGGTTGTTGTTCAAAGGAAGCAATGTTGTTGAGTACGAAAGTCCCTTAGCAGAGGTGATTATGCATGTGCAAAAGTGGTCGCACAATGAAAATCAAATCTCTGCACAAGGCCTAACTATTACAATTATTATTTAATAATGTTAAATCATAATAAATATACAAATATGTTTTTCATTATTATCCAAGAACGTATTTTACAAGCTAACAACTTCAAATGTCAATGATTGACTTAAAGGCATTATTGAGTATGAAAGTAGTTGTGCAGAGGTGGTTGTACTTGTGCGGAAGTGGATACATAGTGAAATAAGAATCTCCTCATAAGAAAAGCTCTGCCCAAGTCTAGTAAATATTTCAAGGTTTATTTCTTATCGTCGACTCCCGAGTTATTCATTTATTTCAAATCATGTAAAATTAAGCATTTAGGAACACGTGGCATTGATTTTTTTTCATTTTTTGGAAAGAAAGGTTTGTAAACTAAACGTTCATAAACAACTAGTGTTTAAAGTTTTTAAATAGTGTACGAACATTTTCATGTAAAAAAATGTGCAAAGCTTTTCTTGTGCGGATATTTTCCACACAATCAAAGCTCCGCACAATCTTGTATTCTAGTTGTTGTTTTACTCGATTGTAATGAGTACGTGTGTCAATTAAACTACCTGTTGAAGCTTGTGTGTAAATATTTCACTGTGTGAATAGCTTTCATTGTAGAGACAACTTTGTAAGGAGACTTTTCACTCCGTACAATCTTTAATAAATTAATTATCGATAGTGGGAGAAGTAAAGACTTTGTTGCATCACAGCTATTAATCTCGTTAAGTTTGTAATGTGGATGAAATGATGGAAATGGCATGCATAGGTATACATGAAAAGGTTATTTATCATTACATTATTACGACCATGAAGAAAATATGCATGTAAGTATTTGAAAAGGAATTTTCTCTATTTCCCTAGTTTAACTTTCCACTTCTTAAGAGGGGGAAGAGGATTGACCCATTTTTTCTTATGAGGAGGAAGAGAAAATTTGAAATGAAGTAGTTGAGTCCTCAGGAAACATGGAATCTACTTGCGTAAAGTTGTCCAGTTGAGAAATAATTTCTACAACCTAGCTTATGGAAGGTCTCACATCCTTTTCTTGCTCCATTCATAGTTGTGCTCAATCCCTCTCCCTTTACTCATCATTGCAAACACCCACTATAGCAAATGTCTATAATTTTGGACGATTGAAATGGATAACGACATTTGTTTAGTTATCATCTCTAAGAAACCAATCCCAAAGCTATAAACATGCACCTTATTTGTGATTGGCATATTCAGTATCCACTCTACCGCTAAGTAGCCTCGCATGCCTCTAATTGTGCAAAAGAACAATGCCTGGCCTCTATCTACCATCTTTGCTAACCTAAAGTCATAAACCTTTGGATAAAATTTCATGTCTAAAAGTATGATCTGGTGCTTGATATCACAGTGTAAAATCCATTCCAAACCATGTGGCAAAAACATAAGCATTGTTACCCACTCCATAAAATCTGACAGAAAATGTTTTATTGGGAGAAACAACGCATGGTACATTCTTTTTTGGAGTTAGTGATGAACACATGCGCATTCATCTCTTTTAGTGATGCACTGATTGTTGAAATCGAGAATTACAAAAATAAGCGTGCAAGTGAAGAGAAACAATAGACATGTAAGTTCAGTGGAAATCAAATTCTAGCCCTTCCATTATGGTTAGGCCAACTTTGATATTAATTAATTTCAGTAGATGGCCTTCTCTTGAGTATAATTTCAAAACATGATCCTCTCTCCTAACCATCCTGAACCTAGATCTACTACAAGCAACAAAAAAATGTGTCGTGCATGTCTCAAACTTTAGATAAAAGAATGAAGGCTATCATTATCCTATCTACTCCAAAATTTTGAAGGTAAAAACAACTATGTGCAGAAAAAAGTAAGAAAGTGTCGCTAACTATCAGCCCCCAGTGAATTATATCTTACTAGATGAGCCAACGGAGCTACCTAATGAATTGGGAAGGAAGAAAACAAAGTGATGTTAATCATATTAATCTCCAAGCATTCATGACATATTCAAACCCATTCAGAGCAGGAGATTTATCTAATATATGGGTACCAAAGGCATCATCATTCACATTTAAGAACTCACAATTTATGATTTTTTCAGTTTCTATAATACACTGCACCTTTAATATGATTCTTGTTAGACACCTAATCCTTGGGATTATAGATTTGGTTAGTGTGTATTATGATGACTAGCTATTAGAGTCCAAGAAATCATAGAAACTGAATCAATGGTTTTCTTCTTGTAATTATATGTACACTATGTACATAATTCATGATCATTAATATACAATTGAATTAATTTTCCACCAATTTTTTTGTTTAATAGTGGTACAAGAGCATGGTTAATCTACTCTGTCAAGTAGAATGAGCCACTAGTTTTGTGGTCATCTAGAGCATCAAGCAAGAGAAGGAATTTACGTAGAATTCCCACATGGATCCACCTCAATGTAGCGGTGATCGTACAATATTTGTGCAAGCAGAGATGGTCATGATCATAGGTATGAGAAATCATTGGTGAAGGTAATTATAAACCTATTTGTTTTCTTATTTAAATTCATGAAGATCTAGTATGAGGTTGATTGGGAATTTTTGGGTCAAACCATGATTTATTACTGTAGATTATGGTATGAGATTCATTTCTATTGCCTTTGTGGGTGAAGTTGTGCACATTGTTTGAGTTTATTTCCCATTAAAGGGTGGCTTTGAACTAAATTTTTGATGATTTGGGTCTCTTGACGCGAAGGCATTCCCATGGTCTTGAACACAACTCCATCCTGAAATAGAAACGATTAACTACATTTACACAAAAATAGCTCCAATTACCCTCCTGTCCTGATTGACATAGAACCCTCTTTCCGTCATTATCAAATCGATTTTCAAATTAGGCCATTTGAAATTACTACCATGAGATTCATCTTTGTATGCATCGTCACCCTGCACAAGCTTTTGACGTAAAGCATTATAAATCAAAATAATGCTCGACCCCATTGCAAATGTCTAAAAGAAATTTGTTGTCTCTAGACAATTGATATGTATTATTTAAAGACAGAACAATCTTACTTATTATTTGTGCGTGCATGAGTGATTTAATGGAGAGTCATTATTTCTTGTTGGTTTTTGAGTTGATTGATATGATATGAAATAATGAATATAAAATATTTGCATTCTTGTTTCTTGAAGATTCGTAGCAAGGATGAAATTTCTTTCCATTGGCGCAAGAAAATACATTTTTGGGTGCTACTTCGAACGAAATATTATTCACAACTTTTGGTTAAATCTCAAAGATGGTAATTAATTTTAGAGTAATTAGAACTATGTACGTTCCCTACTAAGTTGCACGGTGCTTAGGACAATATTCGCATGAGGAGTGTTATTCGATGTTCCCATTATAAAGTGAAGTACTTATGCCTTTGCTTGATGAAGCTACTTGAAGGATGACCTAGAACCCTAGATAAAGAATCCATTTAGATACATTATTCATTCATGAACTGCAATTTGTTCTGCTCGTTAAATAAAATTGACAGAGATTGCTAACTTCTGGTGAAGGGTTTGAGATAAAGTGGAAATGTAGCAAGGAATTAACTTGACCTATTTTATTGGAAATGAATTATGTTCTAAAAAAATTCTAGCTCTCTCCTTCCTTGACTAAACTTCTCAACATTAAGGTTGTCCGTGACTCAAAGACTAGTATGTGTTGAATATTCTTGATATATAGTTTTCGCGTTGTGCAAATTAAGCTCTGCGTTAACCTATGTTTTGAAGGAGTATATGTGATGGAAGAATGGTTATGTTTGGTTAAATGTTGTGTTGATTTAAATATGACTGAATTTGGAAAGCCTTAGCAGCTGGTAACTTGAATTTTGAAAGGAAGTGCAGTTGATTTAAATTTGTTATGAATTGTTTATGTTCCATGATGCAGACTTATATTCTTTGAATTATGAGCATTGCTATGACCATTGCAAGAAGAAAGAAAGTGGGTAAGGTCTCCTTGACAATGGAGAGGAAGATTTACATGCATGTTGTCGAATAGTGAATCCCATGCAGAATCCATGAGGGACAGGTGTCACTCCGAGGGATTGGGACCCACTTGGTAAGACTACCACTAGTTGTTTTCTCCACCAATTTATATTTATTAACATCTAATTTGATGACCTACCCAATCCATTGCACACTTTGATGTGTAATTTATTTTAAGCCACTGCACACTATCGAACAATCATTTAACAGTATCAAGTTGTTACACCTTCCATCATACTACTACAATATCATTCTGAGATTTGAAATTCTAGACCTTAACATCTATCAGTGAATCGTTGCAGTTTTTGATTTTTTCTTAGCTTCTTCTCTGAATCGGTTTAATATTGCATCGAAGGGGGTTAGAGAAGTAATTTTTAAACTTGAATTTCATATTTACTATAAAAGTAATATGTAATAGTAGCCCAGTAAAATATTGCATAGACGTTGAGTGGTGGCAGTAAGATATGCTTGAATTGTATGAGTGGATATTTATTTTCACCTTAACAGTTTTCCCTTGGGAATTCTAAATTGCGTTGAATTTCTAGTTGATTTGCATTGTAAGCACATGAATTTTCAGTTGAACTCAACACCCTTTCTAAAGTTTATTGCAAGTTTTCTTTGATAGGAAGTTGGAGAAAATGGCTAAACTCAATGATTTGTTAGATTTATGAAGTAGTCTAATGTCGTCTACTATTAAGAACAATGTCAAAATCAGTAAGGACACACTCTCTGACATCCGAACATGTTTTCAAAATGGTAAGAGAAAAATCGAGTTTTTGGATCTTGAGTCCCAATTCCAACGAGACGAACTACTACAAAAGAGATGTGATTTTGAACTATTTTTTGTTTAGAGCAATTCTGAGTTTGAGTTAGATATGGATCAAACCATTCTAGGAGAAAATTTGGATGCAACTAAAACTCATTTTCAATGTTCCAACAAGGGAAGTGCATGTAAGGGTCATTTGCATACAAATGTGAAACCTATAGTTCCCAAGACATTCATTAGACCTTGGGAAGAAATTATGCACAACAAAATAGAACTAGTGTGGGAGATGATAAAGATGTTTTTTTTCATGTGCCTGATTTTTCAAAACCTACACAATTTCATAGTGTTGGAATCTTAGATGATGTTGTCCCACAACAAATTGTTAGATGCCAATATTTTGACAGAGCTGGACATGATAAATATCATTGTTATGATCTTCATCCATGTGAACATTGTGGAAAGAATTATCATCATTCAGATAGATGTTTTAGAAATAAGACTACTACAAGAAAGAAAAATAATTTTGGATGGATTGCTTCTTGTGATTGGTCTAAAACAACCAGAAAGATTTAGAAGTCATACCACAAGATATGCTTGAGAGTATTGACTAGTGTTGCAATGAAGACTACTTCATCTTCTCACCCTATATCTGACTAGGGGAAATTTATGGAAATGATGGTCTACTAAAGGTTCGAAGATATATCAAGCAAGTTCATGTCAGAGATAATCAAATTTGTAATGCTACAATCTACAACTTGAGTTCCGAAATTAGATTCAAATTTGTAGACATAGTTGTTTTGATTTATGCTCCATGAGCATTATACTCTATGAATATGATTGCATGTTTTTGGCATGACGATATTTGTGAAGGAGCGCTTCCATTGGTAGAAGATGCCAAGATACGAATTGTTCCAAGAACTGCTTTGATAGTTCCAAAGTTGGTTTGTTTGAGGAATTTCTATGATAGTTCCAGAGTTGTTGTTCATTCTTAAACGATCACTGGTTGAGACCTTGAGTTCTCTCACATTTTTGTATTGTTTGTGGCTTTCTCCTAAAAAACAACACATAGGTTACTCAGGTATTGGACGTAATGTGTTTTTTTGCATTTTTAGCTCTCGTTCTTGGACTTTGATAAATCCCTTTAGATTAAGGGGGGAACGTTAGCCACGTAATCCTTGGGATTTGAAATAAAAAGTTATAAATTGCAAATAAATGCCTATAAGCATGTAATCCATAATAATCACCAAAGCATAATTTTAAATAATAATAAAATTATAACTTTATTTTAAATTATTATTATTAACAATTATAAATGAATTAATATATAAGTTTTAAACATATATACATTTGAAAATATATAAAATAAGTGATGTAAATAGGTTTTGTAATAATATCATTGGTTAATACCATAGTTTATTTCTATGAGACTCTGTTTGTTTGATATTTTTTAATTAATCAATTTTATTAACACTTTTTTAATTAATCAATTTTATTAAAAAGACAAAATAAATTTAAAACTATTTTAAAAATAAATTTCAAATTTTAAATATTCTAAAATAATATAAAAACAATAAATCCCTACTATCTATCTAAAAACTATTAATAATTATATTTAAAATTTAAAACCCCTATTTCTAAATAATTAGTAGACACCCACAGATATGTAATACTGAGATATGAATGACAATGACATATGTGTTGTTCATATGAACGGCATATGACAATGACATATATATGCCGCTCCCAAACATAAAGCTGGTCTCAAAAAATTAATATTGTCACGGGCTTAAAACCCGACCTCAAATACAGATTGTTATATGTGCCTTTTCCTGTGTTACATTTGACTTTCCAAACCAGATACGCATCAAATTTGAAGGTTTTTCCAACTCAAATGCCTGTTTTGACAGTTTGATGAAAGAAATTTGACAGGTATGACAGTTTGAATTAAATTTGAAGGTTTTCCAACTCAAATACCTGTTTTGACAGTTTCAAGAAAGAAATTTGACAGGTATGACAGTTTGAAGAAAGTTTCAAGGATGGATATTTTTTACCATAAAAATAGACAAATCACGTTATGTGAAAAAATTATAAATTAAAACATTAATATAGTTGGAAGTGCCCGGATTGCCGTCTCAAATTTCACTCTTACGTGCCTTTTGAAGGTTATTGGCGTGATGCAGCAGACACGAATAGTTTGTTTCAGCCATTCAAGGTGTTTTCAACTCGTGCAGCAACGGCCAGGACAGGGTACCAGGGTTGTTACTTTCCTGGACGTTGTGGACACAATGCAACGGTTTCCTGCAGGAGGGACATAGCTGTTATTTTCTCGGCGTTTTGGCCCGTGGGGTTCATGTAACGGACACGGGATATTGATTTTACCGTCGCCAAACGTTATCAACTCGTGTGATAAGGACGGGATGGATAAAGGCACTGTATATTAGAATTTGATAATGATTTTTTAGTTTTTTTTTTTCTCTCCGGCAGCTGGTAAGATTAGAATTTATATTATTCCCAAAACCTAAATTTACAATAGCCATTTTCTCCAGGGTTTAGCTAAAGAAATCAAACCAGTAACTAAAATATAAAATTTGAATATTGTTACTGATTGGTTGAACAGAGAAGATAAAAAACCTAAAAACATCTGCAAGTAAAACACTGCATAAACTAATAGACATTGTTGCATTGCTGGAAATTATATTATGGGCATGAATGTGTGCTATCCAGATTTTCATTTTGCTAGATTGTTTCCCTGATTTGACAGCTGGTGTTCTCCATCCGTGTCTGACTTTAAGGGATCTATGCTTATGATCCTTAGTCAAGAGAGTGATTCACCTATTAATGTTGTCCATTTTTTCAATAAGCTCAGCCCTAACGATGATGATTTCGGGTTGAGTGTTAGCCTTGTTTGTGAGGACTCTTCTCATGATTTCTGGTTGAGTGTTAGCTTTGTTTGTCGGGACTTTTCTCATTTGAGTTTTTGTTTTCTTTCCTATTAGAGTTTTTGTGTGTCACCTATGTTGTCAATCTACATATAAGAAGAAGTTATGGCTAGGTTTCCTATATCTAGTATCCAATCTCTAGTGTCTATATGTGTGTCTCTGATGAACTTTCCCGCATGTCTAACTTGCTCCTCTATGTCATACGTTGCTATCTGGTCAACTTCAAGGATTATATCTCTGTATATTTTCATGGACGCCCTCTAGAAGATTGTGTTGGGAGCCTCGAAGAGATGGGGAACAAATATTGAGAGAGGGGGATGACCAGGTCATCCCCTTCTCTCACGATGAGAGGGGCCAACAAGACGATCCCTAACCTTACTAGGGTCATGGAAATCACTAGATAGAGCATGGGTGGGGGAAATAAGCTGATATAATGGAGAACCAGCAAGGAGAAATAGAAGAGGGATTGGAGAAGGAGGGAGAAGGAAAAACAAAAGAGTCGAACAACAAAAGGATGGGTGTAGCCAAGAGAGGGAACCAGAAAGAGCACCAATAGTTAACTGGGATAAATAAGAGATTCATGGAGAATTCAAAGTGTTGCAGGAAAAATGGAACCTCCCAGATACACAAGCCCTAGAAAAGTGAGAGAAATTTGAATGCCAGAAAAGCCCATAAGATATAAAGAACCCAACTTAAAATGATGCAGAATAAAGACATAATTGTAGGGAGAAAGCACAAAGAAATCAAAGCTAAGAGAGAAGGTTATGTTGTGAGGAATTATGAGCAAAAATGAGGGAAGCTCCGATGTTTCATGAATTAGCATTGTTAGTATAGAATTGGCAAGTATGTTTTCTCCCTCCCATATTGGCTCACTATAAATTATTTGAAATGTTTCCTTCAAGACCTCATCTTCTTCCCCTTTCCCTATATGATGGGCTTGTTCTAGCCTATATTCATCCATGGTTAATCCCCTTTATCCTCAAATGTGTAGACCATTAAACCTTCATAGCTTCCTAATTTTTCACACTCCATGTCTATGTTGGTGTTACATACATTTATTGGTCCGAGCGGTTAATTAAACAAGAAAGAAATGAAACTGAATGCAAACTGAATGCAAACACACAAGTAAAACACAAGATTTTAAGTGGTAAAACCTTAACAGTGTGTCAAGGAATTGCCCCTAGGAAAAGGATTAGAAATCTATTAATCAAAGATGATTCTCCACACTTACAATAGTTCTGGCATTCATCGGTTTTATAAGAGCCTCCTTTGTTACATAACTGTTGTTTCGGTATAAAACTAACTTGGGAGTAATTAATACAATTTTTACACATATTTACATAATTAGTTGTCAAATTCCAACCAACTCCACCTTGACAACAATTTTCCTAATCCCTTGCCCATGCCCATTCATCATCTCTTCTACAAGCCAAGAGAAGCTAAACACCATCGCAACTTCTCTACTGTAACTGGCTTCGTAAATATGTCTTCACAATTTTCTAGTGTATGGACCTTCTTGAGAGCTACTTTTTCGCCATCAATCACATGTCTCAGAAAATGATACCTTACATCAATGTACTTGGTCTTGCTATGGTAAGCTAGATTTGTAGCCAAGTGAATAGCAGTCTGACTGTCACAGACTACATTCACTCTCTCCTGCGTCCTTCCAATCTCATCAAGTAGACCCTTTAACTAGATTACTTCTTTACTGGCATCTGATGCAGCTATATATTCTGCTTCGGTAGTGGACAACGGAACTGTTTCTTGAAGCTTTGACATCCAACTAATTGCTCCACATACAAGAGTAAAGACATAACCTGTAGTAGATCTCCTTTTGTCCAAATCACCTGCATAATCAACATCTACATATTCGGAGACTGATCCTTCACTACCATTAAAGATGATGCAATGGTCACTTGTGCCTCTTAGATACTGAAGCACCCATTTCACTACTTGCCAATGTTCTTCACCTAGATTTGCCATGAACTTGCTGACAACTCCAACTGCATGTGAAATGTCAAGTCTTGTAGATACCATCACATACATTAAGTTGCCTACAACATTTTCATATGGTACACGAGACATATACTACTTTTCTTTATCAGGTCTAGGACTCAAAACCGAAGAAAGCTTAAAATGGGAAATTAATGGAACATTAACAAGCTTCACATTGTTCATACCGAACTTTTCAAGTACTCTTTCCGCATACTTCTGTTGTGATAACCAAAGATTACCATTTTTCTGTCTCTTTATATCTCCATGCCCAAGATATGTTTTTTTGTTCCATGATCCTTCATATCAAGCATCCTAGAGAGCTGTGCCTTTAACCTGTTGATCTCATCCATGCTTTTGCTTGCAATAAGCATATTGTTGACATACAAAACTAGGATAATGAATATGTCACTAAAACTCTTGAAGTATACACAATGATCATACTCAATTCTAATAGTGTTTTGGCTCACCATGAAGGAGTCAAACTTCTTGTACCATTGCCTGGGAGACTGCTTCAGGCCATACAATGATTTCCTGAGCTTGCAAACTAATCTTCTGCTGCAATCTTGTACACAACCTTCTGGCTGTTCCATATATATCTCTTCATCCAAATCACCATGTAGAAAATTTGTTTTAACATCTAACTATTCTAAACAAGTTTTACAACTGGTGAAAAAATCTCATGAAAGTCAATACCTTCAACTTGATAATACCCTTTCGCTACCAGCCTCGCCTTATACCTTTCGATACTTCCATCAACTTTCCATTTCAATTTGAAGACCCATTTGCATCCAACAACACTTCTCCCTTCAGGAAGTTCTACAAGATCCTAGGTATTGTTATTGGCTAATGAATCCATTTCTTCTTCCATAGCTGTTTTCCATTTTTTTCTGTGTATCATCTACTACTTCATGATAACAAGAAGGTTCCCCATCTTCATAGCATTTGGGAGTTTTTCTTTCCCTAGTAGACCTTCTTAGAGTGACTAGTTGCTGAAATGGTTCAGAAACTTCAACAACTTCCTTTGTATCTTCATTACCTTTTCCTCTAGAAGTCTCTCCTTCCTTTCGACTTTCAAAGAAAGGTCTAGCCTCCAACTAAATTTGTTGATTTGGTGATACCTATTCCTGTTCAATTCTTTCATTATTTGATTTTAAAAGAAAATATTCATCAAATTTTACATCTCTACTAATGACTATCTTCCGCGAAGTAGGATCCCACAACCTGTATCCTTTCACTGCATAGTCATACCCAACAAAGACATAACATTTCAATTTTGGATCTAATTTTGAACACTGATTTTTAGGAATAAGAGCATAGGCATCACAACCAAATATCCTTAAATGTGAATAATGAGAAGACTGACTTGACCAAACTTCTTCAGGAATTTTACAATTAATTGCTACTGAAGGTGATCTGTTAACTAAATAACAAGCAATGGATATTGCTTTTGCCCACAACTCCTTTTGCAGGTTAGCATTGTTGATCATGCTTTTGGCTCTTTGCATAATATTCTGATTCATACGTTCAGCAACACCATTTTGCTGAGGAGTATAAACAACAGTTTTGTGTCTAACAATTCCTTCATCCTTATAGTATTGTTCAAATTCTAGAGAACTAAATTCACCACCATTGCTAGTTCTTAAACATTTAATTGATTTGTTTGTTCTTTTTTCTACCATTGATTTAAATTTTTTAAAGAAATTGAATACATCAACTTTCTTTTTCAACATAAAGACCCAAAATTTACAGGAGAAATCATCAATAAACATTAAAAAATATAAAGCACCTCCATATGATACAACAGGAGATGGTCCTCACAGATCAGAATGAATATAGTCCAAAATTTCTTTACTATTATGACTTCCAGTTTTAAATCTATGTTTACATTGTTTTCCATACACACAATGTTTATAGAAATCCAACTTCAAGGATTTCAAATCACGAAGTAATTTACGGTTTATCAATACATGAAGACCTTTCTTGCTCAAGTGACCCAATCGCTGATGCCATAGGCGAGTACCTTCTTCTTCTTTCTCTGACACAATCGCTGCTTCGCTGACTTGAAACTTCCTTTAAGTCTGTAAATATTTTCGACATTTTATGCTTTCATAACAACTATGGCACCTTTTGAGACTTTCAACACTCCATTCTGACCTGTAAATTTATATCAATCTGAATCCAACACTCCCAAAGAAACCAATTTTTTCTTCAATTAACGTACATGTCTAACACTAGTTAATGTTCTAATTGTGTTATCATACATTTTAATCCTAATATTTTCCATCCCAACAGTCTGACATGATAAATTATTACCCATAAACATAGAACTACCATTTACAGCTTCATATGAAGTAAACCAATTTCTGTGTGGACACATGTGATGAGAAGCACCAGAGTCTAACAGCCAACTTTCAAAATCCTGAGAGACATTACATACAGGTAAAGCTTCATCTATCATACATAATTCTTCAACAGATAAAAATTCATCTATCATACCTGAATCAACCCGATTTGCTTCCTTCTTTGGGTTTTCAGACTCTTTTCATTACCAACAGTCTTTCTTGAGGCGTCCAATTTTCTTGCAGTACCAACATTTCGCCTTACACTTCTTTCCCTTTGATTTTGATCTAGAAGATCCCCTTTTTTTTTCTCCTCTTTCCTTTGACCGTCCTCTGGCTATCATGGCTTCTAGTGCAGTCGTTTCAGTACTGGATTTCCTTCGTACTTCTTTAGACAAGAGAGCTCCCACAACTAATTCAAATTTCAAAGAATCACCAGTGCTCAAACTTATTGAAGTTACGAAGTGGTCCCACAACTCGGGCATAGAACACAACAAGGTTATAGCTTTGTCTTATTCCTGAATTTTAACTTCCATATCTGATAATTGGGATATAAGTGTATTAAAAATATTTAAATGTTCTGCAACTTTTGTACCCTCCTTCATCTGTAGACTATACAATTGTCTTTTCAAATAAATTATATTGGCTAATTATTTTGTCATATATAGTTCTTCCAGTTTTTCCCATAAACCTGTCGTTGTACTCTCTTCAACAATTTTGAAAAGAACTTCATCCGCCAGGCATAACCTAATGGTACTGAGAGCTCAGGCATCCAAGCCCTCCCAGTCTGAATCTATCAATCTAGCAAGTTTCTTATGCACCCCATCCAATGCATTTTGCAACCCTTGTTGCACCAGCAAATTCCTAACTTTCAGTTTCCATAGAGAAAAGTTGTTCTTGCCGGTGAACTTCTCCACCTCGAACTTTGCATTCGTCATCTTGGCCATTTCTTTCCTCCTAGGGTTTCAATCTTTTAACTAGGGTTTCTTAAAAATTTTGATTTGTCTTCTTCGAACAAGGGTTTTCAAAAGTTTTCTACTCCAAGAAAAAACAATTTCAAAATTATGTTCCTTAAAAAAAGGAATTTTCAAATTGACGAAAAAAAATCTACAATAGTTTATTGGAAGAATTCCCTTTAAATACAATTTTCTAGTCAAAAACCTCCGTTCGTCAATGAACCCTTTTCTGAAGAAAAAAGGTTCATAAATTCCCCCCTTTTTTTTCTTTACTGCACAAATTCTTAAAATACTTCAAACCCTGAGATTACCTCAAATACACATAAATCTATGTATTTTTTTTCTTTAAATAACCTTCAGACCGTATGCTCAACAGAATTTAAAAACTGATAAATTTACTTCTATTTTTTTTTCTTCAACTTAGACTTTCAACAATCAATCGCTTTCCAATCTGCAATCTTTGATTTCTCCTCTGGCCATTGACAATTTCTCCTCTGCAATGGATCATCATTTCTCCTCTGCACCGGATCGACTGTTTCACCTCTGCAATGGCCTCCGATTTCACCTCTGCACTGGACCTCTGATTTCTGTATCGGCTATCAGGTCTTTTCAAGACAGGTTCATGCAGCTCCTCTTCAGGTGGAAATTCAAAAGGAATGCGGCTATCTTTTAGCGACAGCCCCTCTTCAACAAAAAAAACGACGAAGTCTTCTTCAAACATACACGGGCTATGCGGCTATCTTTTAGTCAGACATACACAGGCTCTGGTCAACATACACAGGCTCGACCCTCTTCAAAAAAACATGGTAGCCTCTTTCAACATACATGAGTTCTGGTCAACCCAAAAATTGTTTTGGTAATCTGCTTTGTCAGTCGGTGAGCGTGGGTATGGGTATGCTTTTCGAGGACAAAACAAAAAAAAAAAATTGCTTCTAGTGTTTCTAGGATTGCTTGTCTTTCTCATAGAGAGCTAAACTCAAGTCAATGCTCTGATACCATTTATTGGTCCGAGCGGTTAATTAAACAAGAAAGAAATGAAACTGAATGGAAACTGAATGCAAACACACAAGTAAAACACAAGATTTTACATGGTAAAACCTTGACAGTGTGTCAAGGAAACATCCACGGGGCAAGGGATTAGAAATATATTAATCAAAGATGCTTCTCCATACTTACAATAGTTCGGGAATTCATCAGTTGTATAAGAGCCTCCTCCATTACATAACTATTGTTTCAGTATAAAACTAACTTGGCAGTAATTAATACAATTTCTACACATATTTACATAATTAGTTGTCAAATTCCAACAACATTAACTGTCTCATTTCATTTCGTCACATGAAATAGCAGGGTGGGCAAGTAAGTTGCTAGGCAGAGACAACCCCCTTCCTTCTATTATGACGTGGTACTTTATTTATAAGATGATGTAGATGGGCACCCCATGGGGATAAAATGGTGACTTTGATAATGATTTAACGCACTATTTTAGTAGTAATTTTGTTGATTTTGGAATATTTCTTTGTGTTATCAAGAATGTGTGAATGATGGATTTTATTATATTAGATAATGTGTGAAAGTTGGACGGGTTATTATGTTGAGTATTATAATATAGAATCAGTTTTCAGGTAAAAAATATTTTTGTGTTTTAAAAGGTTTTTGAATTTAGTTGAATATGAAAGGTTCTGACTAACTAGTTAGCTTTTATTTTGATTGAAATATTTCCTTAACTCGTTATTAGTTTGTTAGTATGATAATTTATTTCAAGATAAAGTTTTATATATGTAGTGTTTCTTGACGTTAATAACTAATTGAATGTATAGTTTTTGCGTGTGGAAGTGATGTGCATTTTTATGTTTTTTTAAGTAGTATTAAAAAATGGATGAACTGAACTCTACCATAAGAGAGATTTGGGATCATGGAAGTTTCACATTGCTAATTTTTTGTAAATATAAGATTATTGTAGCTAATAAAATGGATTTTTGTCAAGATGGTTGGAATTTTATACTTATGGTGGTTTATTAAGTAATTGTTTGTCAATAATATTGTATGTGAGAGTTTCCTATCAATAATTGTGTGTATGTGAGAATTTCCCATTAATAAGCGTGTTGATCCATTGTTATTGTTTCTTATTAAATGAGTGATGATTGATATCCTCTTTTTCCTAAGTGAAAATTTTGAGGAGAAGCACATTAATTTTGTAAGTCTATTGTTCATATTGGAATCATGGTACATCTCTGTAAGTGCTTGTTTGGTTCTCTATTAGCATAGTAACTTACATTTTACATTATAAAACAAAGCATTCCTAGATATATATATATAATATATATATATAATGTTTGGGTTGATATTCTTACTCTCATTGTTGAAGACACACTATTATATCAAAAAGCATGATATGACTATAAAGAAATATAAATTAGTTCATGTGGTCATCATTATTGTTATCACACAAAAGTGGTTAATCAACAAAAATCACTTGTGGATTCGAAATACACTATGTTAATATGGGTTTTACACATTAACACCCAACACATAAGGAAATAGCTTAGGGAATCACTTTTCCCAATTTATTTCCATTATTTTACCCACTTACATGAAAATAACCTATAAATTCATCAATTTTATGTTATTCTCTTAATTTATCCATTTGTGTGAAAATAATATAATTATTTTTATTCATTTTATTTATTACCATACAAATAATTTAATAAATCATTTGATTATTAATAATTTCTATCTATTTTACCTATTCAAATGTAAATAATATAATAAATCATGTATTTATGGATTGTTTTCATTAATTAACTCAATAAATTATGTTTTATTTAATTACCTAAATACAAGTCTTTACCCATTATTTTTTACCTTTCTATTTTACAAAAATAATAAAATACTAAAAGTTATTAGATTGAATCGATCAAATAATTTTTTTTAATATTTGACCTCATCAAATCTAACAACCATTTTGTTATAAAAATAAGTTTTCCTCCTCATTCAGCATACCCACTTTCATCATCCAACCTTTTCATCTGGTAACATATTAACTCCCTCAACAAGTTGAGTTCAATTTCTTATTTTTATTTTTGTATTTATTTTTCAACTATCGTATAAAGATAGGGACCATATTCTTGCAAGTATAGGATCACCAGAAACCCTCGTGAGGAGGAGGCCGACCATATTCTTGCAAGTATAAGATCATCACAAACCCTCCGGAGGAGGAGGCCTACCAAGCTCCACTACAGAGCCTCCCCATAGGTGCTACCAATCTAACAAATCCTTCCTTGGGTTTTCATTTGTTTCACTACACGTTAGATGTTTGATATTGCTATATAATTTTTATTGGTATTCTTCAAATTTGTAATAAGAGTTTATTAATGTGTAGTTTACATATTGTTTTAATTAATAAAAATGCTCCTAATTTTGTTGGTTGAACTATTTGCAATCCAATGTAGTTTTTCCAGCCAATGGGAAACCACCCATAACTATGTTACTAAGGGAACATATTTTTTATTATTACTTTTTAGCGTGGTTCATTCAAATTTCCTATCCAGATTGAAATTGGATAAGAACAATGTGGATAACACCGGGAAGTGCTCTTGGAAAAATTATTTATATATGAACACCCATCCTTGTTTATGGTATGTCCCTTAATGAAAGAGATAGATTAACGAGGTGTTGCTTTGTTTCTAAGAATATAATGAATCTTTCTCAATTTGAGGTCAACAATCATAATCTTGCTATAAGATAATAAGATAGGAAGTGGTTGTGTGAGGCTATTTCACGGGAACATTGGGGTTGACGAGAAACTTGTCAATTTGTTAGTTATTGTAGATAGATGGTGTATGGAGTGCATGTCATGCGAGGTCTAGAGACACGATACGGGAACTAATGCCAGTTACTAAATACTTTCACGCAAGGCATGCTAGAAATATGGTTGGAAATTCAATTATTTTGTATAGGTGTAGTCCTATTGCTATTGTGTGTGACGTGTAATGATCCCCTACTTTAAGTTTGGGGATAAATGGAGAGATTCGATGGTCCAATTTTCTATTGTTGTTAGTGTGACTACAATGGAATTCTAGATGATAAAACTGCAAATTTAGTCTCACCCACATTCAATTCTAGAGTAAGAGCTAGATTTTCGTTAACAAGTGTGGTTATAAAATATGAAGAGCAAGATAAAATCCATTGCTATTTGGTTAAGATCACTGCAATACATTGCATGGAACGACAAAATTTAGATTGACGTTAAATACAATTTCATAGAATTGGATATTTTTTTATTAGTTGTTTTACTGATTTTCACTATATTATGGAGAAGTATAGAGATCTGCATGGTTCATTTTATGTTTTCTATTGCTACATTGTTTATACATATATAGTGGAGGATATATATGAATAACTATATTGGAATACCATATTGAGTGTGGATCATAATAACTATCAGAAATAAAATGTTTGGAATTGATAGTAAGCTTTCGTAGGTTATGCAATACCAAATATTATTGAATAATTTATTAAACAAAAAGGAGAAAAGAATTCAACATTTACAACAAAACTCTTTCCAAATTAGAGATCAGATCCAAGTTGAAATTGCCCAAATGTAGAGAAAATTTGAAACTGAGAGTCAGCTTAAGGATGTTCATATGAAAGAGCTATAAGAACAAGTACAATGAGCAAGGAAAACACAGTTGATATTACAAAATTTAAACATGAGGCTACTAATATCAATCAACAACTTCAACATGAGAAGGAATTTTTTTTTGTGATAAACTGAATAAAGTATAGCTATAGAAAGTTTATCATTTCCTTTCTCAATGATGTAGTTTACATAAAGACAAAGTATGATGAAACGAAGTGTAAGCTTAATGATATTTTGTTAGGGGAGAAAGATCTAAAAAGACATTTACCCAGTTTTCCTAAAATCAACAAGATGGAAAAGACTACAATCTTTCGTGGACTAAAAGCTCACTTACGCTTAGCTAAAGGATTAGTCAAGGGAGCAGTAAGAATTTGCACTTCTATCCAATCTATTTCCCAATCTCTTAAGGAAATAAATCTGTTACCAGCAATTTCAAAGAAAACTCTTCCAGATGCACGGACATGAAGGTACAAAATGATAGAGTATAGACTCTTGATAAGATTGAACAACTAATAGTCATAAATTTTGAGTTAATGTGGGAACTTTTAATTAAACCACGCAGTCACCTTCAGGTAACTAAAGTGATAAATGAACATATTACTCAAATCTTGCCACTATTGTAACTGCATGTGCACATCTCTTGGGTGAATATCAAATATTGCCACAATTGTAAATACATGTGCACCTCTCAAGTGAATATTAGATCCGATTCTTCCCCTGAGCTACCAAATATTCTAGAAGTATACAACCGATGGCAATCAGCCAATAGTTTTCCTCAACCATTTGCTCCATCAAGTTGAAAAATTATTTTCATTTTGAATGTTACAGCAGCATTCCATTTTAATATTTTTTTTTTTAATTTGGGAAGGAAAATCAGTAGGAAAAACTACCCTCCCCCATGTTTGTAAAAAACCATTTAAATAACACAGCTCTCAATCATTGGGCTTGAGGTTCTAAATCTTTATAAGGAAAGACCCAAATACACTTTTGTACGAATTTTTTTCTTAATACACGCACTGAACAATTTTGTATTCCTTGTTTCAACATAGCAAGCACACACTCTACTATTATTTGAATTTGTTTTCTCTAATTTTCAATTGGAACCATTAAAGTGTTATTTTATGTTTATAATTGAATGATTGGATGATTCACTATTGATTTGTTTTTTCTTTCATTATTTTATATATGAATGTTGTTTATGAATAAATTTAATTAACTATTTAATTGAATTAATCATTTCATTCCCAATTTCTTACAAATCAATGATTTAATGAACTATCTATATTTCTTGTTATTTGTTATATTTCTCTTTCACATATTTATAATGCATGAGTTATAGTATTATTAAAAGATTTTGATATTTGACTACTTTTATTTATTTAGCAATAGCATTTGGTTTTCTTATATCTCTTTCATTTTCCTATTCACAAGTCTTTATCTCTCCATGTGTTGGAGCAATCTTCGCAAGGTTAATTGGGCCCATTCAACTAATAAAAACCACCATCCAAAATAGAAAAGAGTCTAATTAGTACTATGACTTAGTGGTTTCCCAAATATTAATTATGGTCAATTTTGACCACCAAACCATTGAAATTATATCAGATCCCTCACACAGAGATTCCCTGCACATACTAACCCTTGTTGTGAGATTCCCAACACATACTAACCCTTGTTCTAGGAATTCCTCACACATACTAACCCACCCATAGAGATTCCTCGCACATACTAACCCTTGCTCTAGGATAATCTATGATAGGTGCTAGACCATGATACACAAAGGGATTTTGTGATAGGAGAATGAAATGACTACTACTTTACTATGTTTCTAATACAAAATTCTTGTTAGAGAGGTAAATATTATAAAATTATTTAATGTTAATTAGATTTAAGGGTTAAAATATGTGTTTCTTTGTAAAAGGTCATAAATTTAAATTAAAAAATAGATAAAATGTGTTCACATCTGTAATCAAATTATAAATATCTTACTCAACTTTTTAATCTTAATATTTAACTTGCTCATGAACGAATAAAAATATATTATATTGATCTGAAAAGGGGGCACTAAAGGCTTCTTGTGAGCCTACAAGAACCTCTCCCACTTCCAAAGCTTAAATATTCCCAAGATTTATTGATTAACCAATTGCGGAATTAATAATGTGCTCGAAAATAAGATGTATGCTGGTGTTTATTTTAAAATTGTTTATGTGTTATAAGTTGCTTTGGTTAAACTGATATAAAACATGCAACAGTGGAACAATGTAGCGAATAACAAACGCATAAGAACAACAAGTTTAATATGGAGTTCACCCAAAACTCTTGGGCTATGTCTCCTTGAGCTCTAGTCAACTCGACTAGGTTCTCTAGGATTATGGTATAAGTGCTTTTACAAACTCCATGCTCAACTCCACTAGTTTACATAGAATACAATGGGTCTAGGACACCATCTTATCCCTGGCTCTGAACCTCTCTGGCTCTGGCTCTAGCTCTGGCTCTGGCTCTGGCTCTTGGCTCTGGCTCGTGACTTTGTCTCTCACTTTGGCTCTGGCTCTGGCTCTTTCGCTTTGGCTTTTCTAAGCTCTCTCTCGACCTTTGCGTGCCTCTGTAATTTGCATGACCTCCAAGCAATCCTTCAGCAACCTCCAGTGATCCTCAGCAATCTCTACCCCCTCTCTCATTCATGATCTCTGGCTTTTGAGAGGGATTCTTCAAGTCTGTGGCTTCCATAGCCGTTCCTCTGTAAATTATGATCATGAGGAATCATTTTTCCCCTCAGCTCTACCTCTTCGCACCTCAAAATGCATCCTTGCTGCAGAAATGCCCACCTGTAGCATGGCACAAGGAATGATGGATGTTTCCAAATGGAAATGAACCGGCGGCACAAGAAACCTGGTCATTTTGGCCTTTCACCTGTCATCATCCCGAAACAACAACATAACGGGAAATACACAGGAAATGCATTAAAACAGATCTTTAGCCAATACAGCAGGAACTCAAATTTTATAGAATCGTGTCCATAATCCCATCGGGTCCACCTTTGGTCACAATATCACAATCACATAGGCAGGAGGTCTAAAAACCTCAATACACGGGAATACACAGAAATCCCAAATTCCCGTATTTCAAAATTTATGAAATCGGGCTTATAATTCCCATCAGGTCTGGCCCTTATCGGCTTATCGCAAGTCGTGTGCTCAACGACCCTTTGTATTTGGGATCACCGATCACCCGATCTCTGATCACCTCGATCGAATCCTGACCATTGATCTGCACACCCAATCCAATGGTCCACGCACAATCGCACATCACAATCGCAACGACCTCGGGGGTTTGTCCTTTGGGTATGCCAACCGTCGATCCGTCGATCCGCCAATCCACTGATCGGTGATCACCAATATTGCTCATCTTAATCGCAACGGCCTAGGGTTCTCTCCTTTGGGTATGTTGACTACTGATCCGCGAATCACCGATCACCCTGATCGCTGATCATCGATATCGCTCATCGCATTATCGCATTATCGCATGTCGCCTTGTCTAAGGTCCTGATATCGAGCAAAGGCCTACCTCCGATCTGATTTATCAGAGATCTCTGATCAGGGGTCCTTCCGCCTTTGCGTTAAGTCTACCCCTTTGCACCTTTGCGATGCGATTTCCTTAAGGAGCCTTTTAGGCCATTTAAAGAAGAAATGCCTCCTTTTCCAAAGGACAAAGGAAAACTTCTTTTTGAGATAACTTCCTCATCCAAAGTCCGTTTTAGCCCATTCAAGTTGCAGTAGATTTAGAATGAAAAGATCTCTGAAATGGAACTATTTCTAGGAGCATCCTTGGACTTTCATTTTCCTCTGTGATGAACACTTAGACTTAGAAGTCTATCCAAAATCCATTTTCGATCACGCCTTCGCACTAAAGAACTTTTGGTCTCCAAAATACTGATATACTAATCTGAACAATAAAGGAGAGTAGGAGCAACCTCTTCTTTCAGCCTCCATACATTTGACTTGCATAATGCCTCTGAACCAAAGCCTTTGACCACTCTCCTTCCTGGATATGCTGGTCCTCTTGGGAAAATGTGTTTTCCTCCTTGACTTTATGCAGAACTCCTGCTGAGATGGTCAAAGAAGGTAGTTTGAACTTCTATGTCTTGATCATTGATCCAATGTGGCTCAAAGCAATGTGAAGTTACACCTGCTTCACAAAATTCTCATTTGTACCTATTTGACAAGCTGTCAACAACAACTGTTAACAACAACAGAAGTACAGACAACAACTGGATGGCATAAACTCCTCCTTCAACAAAAGAAATAGATTTTCACATCTTGTGAACACCTCTATGTCTTACATCTGCATACAAATTATGGACTAGATAACAAGCCCACAAAACATGCCTTTAAAACAAATGACCCTTCAAGTCAAGCATGCAGAAAAAGATCATTAGGACTCTTTTTCAAAAGATGAAACACTTCAACATTATCTCCATCTTGGAGACCATGTTAACTTCTCCCAAGTCATCATTTCATCACATGCATGTCAAAGCAATCAACCCTGCAAGTTAATTACACATACATGTTCAAATACAAGGAAATCATCAACATCCCTGCGTTCATGCACATCAAGCTTATGCATGCATTTCATCCTTCAACTTTTGCTTAAGCACACTGTAATTTCGAAGTTGAAATGAACATATAATGTCGCAGCAATAAAGTGAGTCTCCTACTCAACCTTTCCATTCACCTTCTTGGTAAAACCCTACAACTTGCATTCTCATTAACAAAGAAATGCAAATATATGCA